>ARYC01002397.1:0-68374 GCA_000711775.1 Oxytricha trifallax
GTATCTATCTTTAAATCATGCATCAGATGGTAGAGCAGCAAATTCTTATAATGACCTTTCAATAACCCTCAATATAATTCAATTCCATTGAACTAAGGGCTGTAAGGAACATTAAATACAGGTAGTATATTTAGCCTTTCATATTCCTTCCTTGAGTCTTTAGTTTTATGAACTGACAAGTCATCAACAAATAGAATAATCTCTTAGTCAGCGTACTTATCTCTGAGTTATTGCAAGAATTTTATATATTATTCAGTCTTTATAGAACGAGGGTGAATAACATAAGTGTCGAGGCCACTATTTTCACTTATTCCACCAAGTATTGCATGAGTTTAAACCTTAACCTTTTAGTCATATACTGCAATGTTGCTGTACCTCTTATACCAAGACCTTGATATGAAGGTATTAAAGGTGAATACTGCCTCATCAGCGTGTATGAACTTTATATTATGCTCTTAAGCCCTCTGCATTTAATCGAATATATAATTTAAATAATCCTTATAAAATGGAACATTAAAATCGATCACTCTCTTAATGCGATTGACTGTCTTGTAAGATATACCTTTCTTTTTATAGATATTAGCTATGGATTATGCAGAGATGTGTAGCTCAGGAAATTGGCGATGAAACATCACAGCCCTCTAGGCCAGAGAGAAATGAGCCCAGTATTTAAGAGTCTTATCATTAATAAGATAATCAATATGATGCTGCTAAAATTTTAGAGGTCTTTTAGGCTTAGAATTAAGCTGCTATCTTCTTAAATTCAATGCTAATAGACAGTGAGACCTCACAGTTGCTGGAGATTTATGGAGTAGCCTTGCTATAGACGTATAATTAAGTACAGGCTTGAGTTATTCACTATATTCATCACATCCATATCGCAACTTAAACAATAAATATATATACTCACTGTCATAAACAGACCCCATACCTCGCATATACTCACTTAAATACTAATATTTAAATATTAAACCCCTACATAAACCCTATTAAAACCCTAATAAAGTATGCACTAATAGTCTACTTTTATCAATCAAAAACTCAATCAAACTACTGAAAGGGTTTTGGGGTTTTGAATGAAGGCATGAATAACGGTGCAATGCAATTGGTCAATTTCTATGCTAATGAAGACTAGAACTTAATAGGCGTCGATCATAAATCTGGGAATCTACCATCTGGACATAAAAAGAACATTTTTATAAGTTTAATTTTAAACTAATTGTCTTTGTAAAGCAATAAGTCAACTGGAAAAATTCAAAACAAAATTTATAGAAAAAGTAATCAATTTAAATTAAAATTACCATTTTATTTTTATTTAGTAATAAATTTATTATATATTCATTATAAATAATTTAGCTTACTGATTCCTAAAAATGGTGTATGATTCAATTAAAAAGATAAAAATTAGATTTCTCACAAAATTTCTATTTCTTTAATATTTTTTTTAACAAATTTTTTTTAATATTTAACTAAATTCTCTTATCGACTTTCTTGTTAATTTTATTGATAAGTTTGAGAAATAGTATATGTCAAATCATACAAAAAATAATTTAGATTTCTTTTTTGTTAAAATTTTAAGCTTAAATTTTATTCATTTTATCCAATAATTTTGGTTTAATTCTAACAAGTGGATATGCTCATACTCTTTCAACCCATTAATCCACACAAGGAGTGAAAGATCACTAAAACTAGATAAATCAAAACTTCCACAACACGGTATAGAGCCATTAGAAATATCAACCTCAAGCAAATAATTTGATGGGAATATCTAACTAGATTTCTTTCACAAATCCTAGAAACTCCACTGCTATGGAAACTAATGCTAAGATAGCTGCATCACACAATAAACTTTAATATTTAAATTAAAACAATGAATTAAATTCATTAGATTTATAAATTTTAGCATGGAAAGCTCCAAGTAAAGTAAAACCAAAACAATGATAAAGAATCACTCTGAGTACTTTGTTACAAATCCTAATGTGAGAGAACTTGTCGAAAACTCTCAAAAATCGTTCAGAAATAAAGCAGCTTAATTGTTGAATTCATAAGGGGCATTAGCTAAAAAGTCTACTGTTAATAAATCTCCAGAGAAAAGCTTAACTAAGACAAGTTTATATAAAATGACAATGCAAAAATCATAAGAAAAGTTCTAGACTACTGGATTAAATACTAACAATATAAGACTCAAAATTTTATTAAATATCATTTACTATGATTAATATATGTTTGGAAGATTAAATATATAGAAAAAATGGGGGGGGGGTCCAAGTCGGTACCACTCAATTTTTGAAATCCTAAGTCGGTACCATATGAAAAAAAAATTTTACCCCGAATTCCTAAGTCGGTACCACATAAAAAAAAATATTTTTCATTCAAAATAATTATAAGTAATTAATAATATATTAAAATCTCAACATAGGATTCATCTGATTTTTCTTTTTTCATTTTGACATGTCTTCTCTAAAGAGCCTTCATTAAAAAGTCATGCAAATTGAAATTTTCATCGCTTACTGTGCTATAAAAATTTTTAATAAATCTTTTAAGTTAAAACCATAAGCTTTAAATTTAGTTTGTACCTCTAAAATTTCTTCGTCTTGTATTTTCATTGTTGTTTTCATCTTACATTTCAACATCTTGACCTTATTTTTTTTCTTGTTCAAATTCTTCATCATAAACTTCATCATTTTTCATTATCATTTTCTATATCATCATTTTATTAATATTAATGTTGCTATTATTGAATAACATATTAAATTTGAATTCCTCATGGAGAGGTGTGTCATTTCTTGATCTTAGTTTCATATTCAGTAAACATACACTACATTTCACATCTCTCAAGAATCACAATATCTTAAAGTGCTTCAATAACATTTTTGATATCCTTAATATATTTTAAAACATCAATAATTTAATCAGCGCTATTTACAATATCTTCTTGTCTTTTTTTTCTTTACATTAAAATTCTTTATATAATTAATTAAAAATGTTATCAAAATAAAAATTAAGTTAACTTTAAAATTAATGTTTATTTATTTTCAATGAAAAAAAAAATCTTTTATGTGGTACCGACTTAGGGATTCGGGGTAAAAATTTTTTTTTCATATGGTACCGACTTAGGATTTCAAAAATTGAGTGGTACCGACTTAGACCCCCCCCGAAAAAATAATTAATAACAGACTAGTAATATTAACAATTATTACTGTTTTATACAAATGTATTAATCTTAAATTTATTAAATTTTACTTAAACATTAATTGACAATTTAAATTTACCAATCATTTAAGAAATATATTATCTATATGGAATTTGAGGTTTTAAATAAGCGACTTTCTAATAAGCCATCAAAAGAGAGAAATTTGTTGTAGTAATCTACTTAAATGAGTTAAGCCTCCTTTAATTAATCTTTGACATCCTAAGCTCATGGACATCACCACAGAAGATCCAAAACAGGTGCAATGAATTCATGTAATTATATCATACACGTCGTTATATTTTCATTATTTAGTTCTTGGCATCAGTAATACAGTAGCATCAACTTCATTCCGTCCAACTGCAAATAACAGTTATTAAAGAAGCAGAGAGAATTCTTAATCTAATAATAGCAGAGTTGGTATAAGTGGGTCAACTGCTTAGAGTATGATTGCATAGCAGTAAGCTGTACTTAATGGCTTGAATATGATGCCAGCGAACAATCAAGCCTCATATTCTTTCATTAAAAATAGCAATTTAGGCTAAGGAAGAACTATTCAAGGTCCTGTGGCTGCCAATTTCAATTTAGGCAGCTTGTAAACATACTCAATAGATAATTATGACATATAAGACGATAATACACATAAAATACCTCATTCGTATTAAATGAAGGAAATTCTAAACTCAAATCATTTCAATAGTTTATTTGATGAGTAAGTTCATGGTTTTGATTTTAATTTTTTATATAGAGATGCTGAAAAAGCAGAGAAAGAAAAGAAGAGTTTAGATGGAGGCACTTAACACATAAAATCAATGAAAAATCTTAAAGCTACTATATTGGGAAGTCATTAACACATTAAGTAACCTACTAAATTTAAAGTTAGCGAAAAAGACATTCAGTACCGTAACAACCAAATTAATTTTTTATTAATGTCTATTTAAATTCAATTAAATTTATAGTTCTAATTATATTTTAATTAAATTCATGAGAGCTAAATTGAGACATTGAAAAAGATGCAGAGCTCTTTTAATCCATAAAATTAGAGGGCAGCTTAGGGACTTGCAGCAACCAGTGTTTTAACTTTTTCTAATAGTTTGACTGGTACTTAATAAATAAACATCCCTACTCAGAGCATTACAATTAATCATAGTAATAATATAAATAGCAATCACTCTAAGAATATGTGATTTGAGAAACTTTGGTTTTCGAAAAATATATGATTTATGTTTTTAATTCATTATTGGGGTGGGAAATTTAAAATACTATAAATTAAATTTTTAGTAATTCATTATTTATGAGTGTGAAAGGGGGCTATTAAAAAGATATTAAAAACTCTTTAAACAGATAGAGTAATTAAAGCTATTATCTATAAAAATTTAATTAAATATATTTAAAACTTACAAAAGTTATGACCTAGTGATAAATTGGCTCTTTTTAAAAATTATTAAAAATAAAAAAATAGAATTTTATTTCTTATGATGTTTTGTGAAAGTTTTATTTTTGGCTATTGTAGACATACTATTTAAATTAAATTTTCGGGGGGGGGGGAAGTTTCCTGACAAGAGGGAAGTTTCCTGTCAAGTATAATTTTTTCTTATAAATTTTTTAATTAATATATAAAACTTTTTAATGAATTATTTTTTACTCATTAAAGGGCTAAATAATTATTGAAAAATTTTTAAGAGTTAAATAGATATATTGCAATTTTTATTTTCTAATATTATAACTTGAGAGATAGAACGATATTTTTTTTTATAAATTTACGAAAAGTTATGAAAAACTAATGAAAAATAAGATGATATATAAATGAAAAAAATGTTCAACATAAGCAATATCTAGTAATACTTCATGAGCGATATGTTAAATTCTTGAACTACAAATATGTGAAAATCAAAGAAAGTGTTTATAGTTATAAAAAAATAATTTCATTTAAAAAAATAAATTAAAAAAATTAAAAAATTTTTTCTTGACAGGAAACTTCCCTAAAAAAGATTTTTTATCATAAACTTTGACAGGAAACTTCCCCCCCCCAAATTTTCAAATACAAAATATTAATATTTTATTTGGAATTCATAAATACATTCCTTTAATACAAAAATATTTTAAGGTAAGTATCACTCTGCTATGTCGAAAATTCATTTAATAGTAAAAATAGTTAACTATATCATAATTTACTAATTAGTTCAATTATATTCTTCATAAATAAATTATTCAACATGTATACGCTACCTAATAGATTTTTAGTTAATAGTGCTTTTTCAATATTTAAAGTTCTTTGTCTGTCTCATTCCTGATCATTATTGTATTTGTTATTTCTTTCATATATTCCAAATTACTCGTCTTACCTGACTATAGTAGGGTTAATTTACCCAACCAAGTTTGGGCTGGGGCTCATCTCAAAGTTTATACTGCTCCCTAAATTTACACTTAACTTCAATGCATCGAATTTCATTTTTGGGGTATCGAGTAGGTCAGAGTCTATTATAGCTGAAGGTTCATAAGATTCAACCATTGAAGCTTTTTTGTTAAACTAATTTAAGGAATCATGCAAGTTTTAATGCTCATTAAATGAAGTGTATTCATTGAAATTTTGCAGCTGACTTTTTGGGTTTTAGAGGTTATAAACTTGAGATATTGCCTTATCAGACATTTTTGTAGTTTAATTCCCAGATTTAATAGCCTTAAACTTGAAATTAGGATCTTTCTTGTTTAAACTTGGAGATTGGATATTTCCTGAATTGCTGTTCATAAGACTTTTTTGAGATTTATCTTTTTTCATTTTGTACTTTAGGTGTGACTAGAATTCTGGTTGCTAATTTATTTAATAAGAAATGGATCGCATTCTTTGCTAAGCCCCATTGAAAGTATCCTCTTAAGTCAAATCTATTTATTATTATTTTTGAATGCCAGTATTGGATTTCTTTGTTAGCATCTATTATTGCTAATGTTAAATTGGTATAGAGGAAGAGATCATATATTCAGAGTTTACAGTTGAAGATACTTAATGAGAAGATATAGCTGGTTTTTCCATTTTTACTTAAGTAATTGGAGTGTTTTTATCTGATTAATGCTTTTTCATTTGAACCAAGCTAGTTATATTTTAATTAGCCTGTTGTTTTGTGCTAACATCGCTCTCTCTTTTAATTTTAACTGAAACTTTAGCCTTAGTTTATTATTGCTTGAAGTTTTATTAAAAAAAGGGGTATTTATATAATCAAAGCCAAATAGATTTATTATATAAATAATTATTTTTGGGATATAATTTTTACAAGTTTGCATTAGTTATTTTTGGTTTTTGCTTTAATTTTGGGGCATTAAAGATTTATAAATATAAAATAAGTTTTAAGATATAAATAATTTAAAATTTTATAAGAAAAAAAAAGCTTTTAATTACTAAATTATATTTCTACTACCCTGCAATATTTTATTAAATATATTTATTTATCATTTTTTTAAAACTTAACAGAAAAGATAAGATTATCTTAGGATTTTATGACCTATAAGATACATGAATTTATCAAATAATAAATTTTTTCTTTATACTATACTTTAATTCATTTTACTATTAAGATTTTTCCCAAGTTTTACTATGATGTAATCTGAATATTATTCTACTGAGGTTTCCTAAGATTTTATTCTGAGCTCTGAGTTGGTTAATTATATGATATGGCTTTCTACCGACCTCCGCTATTTTATTTTACAGGGCCTAGATGCGCTTGCTTGAAAGAAGGATTCTTAATTTTCTTGTCTGATGTTTTAATGCTTTAATTTTAAGACAAGTTTGTAGGTGAATCTAAACCGGTACTTAGCTAAGTTTTATTTATGGTGTTCATTATTCCACCTCCGCCGCCTCCACTTCTTGAAGAGTTCAAAGTCTTAGAAGAGGCTACCATAAGATTAGTCCCAGGTAAATTAGAATTTGATAAAGATTAGGTTATTTAAGGTTGATTATTATGCATAGAAGTCTAAATCCTTTAGTTATATCTGCGATTCCTTTCATCCTCTGGATCGAGATTAATGTTTATTTTTTAGACAAATTTCTTAGTATTTCTATTGATGTCCTTTAGTATCACAATGCCTGAGTTTGGGAAAGGATATGCAAGTTGCTATTGAGGTTAAACTTTCTAACCGCTACTTCCAGCAGATTTGCCTTAACTGATTGGGGTATCAATAGTAATAAAAACAAAATTTACTATCTCTTTGAGATTGAGTTTTGAATTGTGTTTCTAGTCTTTAACTTGAGCTACTTGAATTATTGTTATTTACAATATTCCTTCCTACTTTTGTAGCAGTTGCAAACGATTCATGTAAGTAACTTTAAGAACTAGGTGAATCATGAAATGACTTATTAGATATACTTATAGCTGATGGTCTAGCTTCTAGATTTGTAGAGTCAATTTGGTAATGAACATTAGATGGGATTTAAGAAGTTTAAAATGCCCCTTTAATTTAAGATGAGGCAGTTTCAGAATAGCATTTTGGTCTACCAAATCAAAACCCCAAAACCCCTTAATGAGGTTTATAAGTGCTTTGATTTGTAGGGAATTTGTTAGGGGTTGGGGTTATTATTTAAATGCGAGACAAAAATAGCAAGCTTTTGGGGTCTATTTATGATGAAGAGTATATAGATTTAGTGTTTAAACTGCGATATGGATGTGATATATACAGTGAATAAGTCAAACCTGTACTTAATTATAAGTCAATTGCACTGCTCTTAAAGAGAAGTCCTTCAACTGTTCGCTCCCACTGCCTTATAGCTGTATAACTAAAGCAATAATAGCTGAATTCAATGCCTTAGAGGAAGTCAAAGTTTCAATAGAAGCATATTGACTATCTTATTAATGAAAAAACTTTGAAGTATTGGGCTCACTTCTCTCTTGACCAACGAGCTATTATGTTTCACCGCCAGTTCCCTGAGTTGAAGATCTCTGCATAGTCTGTTGCTAACATTTATAAACGAAATGGTATCTCTTACAAAGGTGTGAATCGTATCAAGAGAGTGATTGATTTCACTCTGCCATTTTACAACAACAACTTAAATTATATTTATAATTAAATGCAGAGAGTCCTAATAGAATAATATTAAGTTTATTCATGCTGACGAGGCTGTGTTTACCTTCAACACTTTCATCTAGAAATCTTGGTATAAGAAGCATAGTAATATAGAAGTATATGACTAGAAAGTCAAGGTATAAACGATGGCAATTCTTGGAGGAATTAGTGAAGATACTGGTTTAGAAACTTATGTTATTCATCCTCGCTCTATTAAGACAGAGCAGTATATAAAGTTCTAAGAACAGCTGAGAGAGAAGTACCCTGAATAAGAGATAATACTGTTTGTTGATAATCTTTCTGTTCATAAGACTAAAGAAACAAGCAAGAGTTATGAACAACTTAGAATAACACCAGTGTTCAACGTACCTTACAGTCCATAGTTTAATGGAATTGAGTTCTACTGGGGTATATTAAAAGGCCATTACAAGAAGATGCTGCTCTACCACTTGATGCATGACCTACCTATTGATACAGTTGACTTTATAAGCTCAGCGAAGAGTAGATAATTTATTGGCTTAAAAGCGTGCGAAAGAAGGGAGAGTGAATGTATATAAATAAGTTTTAGAGTTAAGTTAATGAATATATAAGTCACATTTAGAATTCTTTAGAGGGAGCTGGCTTCTCTTTCTTTTCTTCTATTTCTTGCTTACCTCCTCCTAAGTTTCTTCTCTTGCTGCCAGCTCCTGCATCTATGTTCATCGACTCTGGAGGCTAAATATTTGAATAAAGTCTCTTGCTAACTTCATACTTTGTCTGCGACTTTCGCTCTCTGTGAAGCTTGCTCTATTCCATCATCAAGAAGATGCCAGTACCAGATTTTTCTAAAGAGTTAAGCCACAAATCTTACTAGAAATATAAGGATGCTTCTGCAGCTCTGATAGCCAGCTATCACTTATCTTGATCCCTTGTTTGTCCTTATCTTCTGAAGAGATGCTGTACCTTTTCTTATGAGATTCTTGAATAATTTCTTTCAAGTAATCACCTTTAATTGTTGCAAGTATGCCAAAGAAATAGTTTCTTTCAGGCAGTTTATTTGACAACTGCTTCTTAGTAGGCAGGTACAGCGAAACCTCTGGGTCGTTCATAGCATCATCATATAAGTTAGTCACTGAGATTTCTGGATAGTTTGGAATCTCTGCAAACTTTACATCTTAAGTTTTCAAAGCTTTCTTCTCTTCGCAGAGTATTGCTCTTAGAAATGAAATTTTAGTACCTTCCATCGTTGGTAGAAACAAACCAACTACATAATCAAGATTAGTTAGTATGAGTTCATTACCTTGCTGCATCAGGTAGCGATGCAAATCCTCCTTGCTTCTAAATCTTTGAATCAATTCTTGTGCTTGCCCTCTATTCATTGCATCATTCATTGACTCCATCTTGTTTACAGATCTAAGAAATGATATTCAAATTTAAGTTTATTGATTTCAATTATATACCTCTGTAAAACTTACTATTAAATATGGGCATCCTATAGAAGGTCAACCTTTTAGCAGGATATGGAGAAGGTTTTGAGAACTTGTTTCAAACTTGAGAGATCGATATCAATTTCTACTGTTATAGTTCCATATTTTTAAATTTAAATTGGTACGTACTTAATTAGGAGCACCCTAATTTTAATCATAAAATCACAAAATACCTCCTAAAGCAGTACGTACTTAATTAGGTGCACCTCCTAAATCGGTACGTACTATAATCAACTTATTATTGATTGTAAAAATGGTTACTTTATCACCCAGATTTAGAGCTGGATCGTCTCTTAGCACTCATATTTCTTCTATAATACCCTAAAAACTTCCCTTGAAACTTGTAGGCTTGCAAAGCTCTCATATAAGCTCTCAGTTATAGAGGCAGTTTTATAATTTTAAATTCAAATTTAAATATGAGCGCTAACATTTTAAGAAAAACAACAGCACTTCCATAAAACTAAATGAGACTTACCTTTGGCAGCAATAAAAAATGTGATAACTGTGAGATGAACTCTCATAAGGAACTACCTGAGCTATCACTTGAGGTCTCTGTTATTAAAATAGAAATTAATAATAGAAAATAAATGGCAAACAAGTGTGTGGGAGACAGAGAGGAGGAGAAAGGTATTAATGAAATGCCTATACAAACTGAAGAAGTAGAAGTATACTTTTGTGAGTAGTGTGAGAGAGAGACTTCGCTCATAAATCTAGTTGGTATAGGCATATGAAATAGCATAGAGAAGCCAAGCCAACTATATACTTAAAGCACGATAAAATCGACGGAAAGTATGAGTGCTTCGAGTGCCATAAGCAGTATGCTCATACAAGAGATTTAAGGAAGCATCTTTTAAAAGCTCACAAGAAAGATTTAGAGATTGAAAAGCATGAAGATGAATTGAAGCTACTAAACAAAAGAAAAGCAAGAGAATCTTCGAAACTTGTAGAGCTTGAACAAGCTAGTGAATCAGAATATGTGAGGAAATCACGCAACCTACTAGCATCCGAAATCACAAAGATCATGATTAAAATTCAATATAAAAAGATTCCTGTTCTTGCCTAAATTGACCTAGACACTTCACTTTAAAGCTACCTTATATTAGAAGACTCCTTTGATAAGAAAGTTATCAATGATCATCAATACGCATACAAGGTGTATCCCTTCAACTATCTCTTAAGTGATGATAAATACTAGATGGAGTTTACAAATGAGTATCAAGTACTCACTCAAGCAAAGTTCAAAGAGTGTAGCTACTTAATAAAGTTAGATGCTGTTCTCCTTGCCAAGGATCATGTTGCTTTCAGACTCCCACTCTATGAAATGACCCTAAGAGATTTCATTACAGATCAAAGAAATCATAAGTAGCTTGGATAAATAGCAACTCAGACCATACAAGGTATAAAAGAGCTTCACAAGTTAGGGTTTGTTCACAGAGATTTGAAGCCAGAAAATATAATGATAAATTTCTCACCAGTAAGAGTAGCAATAATCGATTTCAATAGAGACTAAAGAGTGGAAGTATCAAGGCTTGGAGCTGTAATGGGAACTCAAGGGTACTATCCAGAAAGAGAAGACTGGAGAGATGGTGACTTTTAATGGGATGTGTGGGCTTTAGCAGCAATAATAATAGAGTGCGATATGCCTCGCAACGATTACTACTCTACAAGGTGTGAGAAGGATGCTAAACAAAGAATAAAGCAATTTATTGACAGAACAAGAGTATCTCAATCAATGAAACAAATGGCAGAGTCAATAATAATAAAACCAAACTCAAGATCAGACATATCAATAGAAAAGATAGAGTTGTGGTTAAGTAAGATAAACTTCAGACCCCTACCACATGATCCTAAAGTGCATTTTGAGTGATTAAATTAAATACATTTACTATAAATTTCACATTAAAACCTATTAATAACCCCAACCCCTAACAAATTCCCTACAAATCAAAGCACTTATAAACCTCATTAAGGGGTTTTGGGGTTTTGAATGATGGCCCTGACTTAGGACCAAATGCTGTTGAAAATATAGATCGCTACTGCAAACTATTTTACATGTAATATGGTTAGTTAATCAGAGGTCCTTCAGTAGGTCTCTTGATTTCCTTTTGTAACTTTTAAATGCCAGAGAGTGATTGTACATTGATATTTCTGATATCAAATAAAAGTTAGACTTATTTCTAAGGTGTTCCTGTTTAGGAAAGAGGTTATGAAGACTCAGCTTTATTAGTTTTCAGCTTACTTTGTATCTTCTCAAAAGTGAACCTAAAGAAGCTTTTGAAACTAGAGTTTTCACTTTTATTCTCTTCTTGAGAACCCTTGTGATCTTTACTGTTTGTACTCTTGCTATCGTCCTCAGATAAAAAATTTCCTATCGATTTCATTTCACTTGGCAATCCTTTTGGTGTTGAAACTTTTTAAGGACCCTTTTAAAAGTAGACTTATGATAATATTTATTAGTTTTCTTTAATAGAGTTACTTTTAAATGGGAAGAGAAAAATTCTCACTTTTTAAGAATTATATTAAACATTGAAAATTGTATCTTTACTTTGATTTCTTGATTCAATTTAATTTGTTGTAAAATTAGTTGAATGTTTGGTTATTTATAAATCACTCTTTTTACTTGGCTTAATTCTTTTTGTAGTCATAAATCCATATAAATAAAGGATGAATATAAAACTATATGTACATTATTGAGTACTAGGTCGTTTTATTAAATTCCTAATGCAGCCTTATTTCTATATTTCATAATACAAATTAACCTGAATATTGCTTAGATTGAATTAGAATAACCCATTTTCGTTGTTTTATTATAAAGGTAATGTTCGTATATATATAGACTTATCAAATTAGTTCAGTGTTCTTTCATAGCTTTATATTAAATCGGTAAATATGTAATTTGCTTGTTTTAATTATGTTTCCTGTATGATTTGATTAATTAAAGTCTGTTGATATTTTAGTAGTTCGTTAAACGATTGAGTGTGTTTAAGAATGTCCAAACAGCTTATGAAATAATTCAATTCTTTGTCAGCGTTAGTCCTCAAAGCTCTTAAAATATAAAAAAAAGAAGAAGATCTTTCAAGAAAGTCATTAAAGAGTTAGGTATCTTTAAATTATGCATAAAATTCGTAATTCTCAATTAGTTAACTTTCTAAATACTAGTCAAACTTGAAAATCTAATCTAACCCGATGAAATTATTATCTTTTTATATACTAAATAGTTCGATAGTCTCGTTACCCTCCATCTCTTTAAAATTTACTCGGTATGGTCTGAAATCGTTTATAATGAGCAAAATGTAATTGAATATTGCTTATCGAAGGTAAATTTTGAGTTCTCTATCATTTAATGATTGATATTTTTTTAGGATTTCTTGCATGGTTTGTGATAAAATTGAGGTCATTGGCTCTGGATGATTGGGCAAATCAACTTTTGTAGTAAATAGACCAATGTCTATTTCGAAACATACTGTATCGTCTGAAACTTCATTCCATTTTCTAAAACCTATTTTATTCCAAATTGCTTCATTAATGCCTATTATATAGGGCATGGGACTGTCTAAATAATCAACCATTTCTATCTTTAGATAAGAGATATTTAGATATATTTGAGAATTCAAGGGATATAGCAAATCAAGTAGGGCTTATATAATAAGTGCATTGCTATCGCTATCTCTAGAAATCAGTATTACTTTCTTATAAAGCAAGAGACAGTTTAACAAATGCAAAATGTTCTGAACTGAAATTTTACTTAAAAGCAATTTGTAGCTTATGTTAGGCCTGTAAAATATCTCGTAGTTAGGTATATTAAAAATTTAGATTAAATTAATGTATTGGCAAGTGATCCTCATATGTCAGAACAGATCCTGAATCAAGAAATTCACTTAAATTTTTAGCGTAAGCATCCTCTACTGGCCTATTGACAATCTTAAATAGATAACAGAGTAAGAACTCAAGTTTAAGTGGCTAAATGAAAGTTCCAACAGTTTGCGATAGCCTCAATTGAGATTAATCTATGATGCAAACCATTTAATAATAGGGAAGTAGGGAAGTGTCGAAAACGCCCTTTAAGACTTTTTTACCGAACTCAAAAGCGGGAGAATCTTAGACCATTATGTAAGTGAATGGCATTATTCTACTAAAGCATTGAATTTTTATATAATTAAAATTAACATAGGAATATTTTAAATAGATGGAGATAAAAGTTTCTAAAGATTAAGATCTTGAAATACATTCCATATGAATCAAATCAAATGGAATTTATTACATAGAATTTTTGCTAAAAACATATTATCTTGACTTTAATAAATTTATTGTACTTGACAATAATACATAGTCAAAGTAACAAAATTAAGTTTGACCTTGTGTAACATTAGTCTATGGAATATTACTTTAAAGTTGAGGTTCCTGACATATTAGATACGAAACATATCTCTTTTGTCCAAGAGATGTTGTAATAGTGTAATGGGCGATTGTATATTATTTTAAAACCTCAAGAGACTCGGTATCTATTTATCCCTACTGTCCTTTTTTAGTTGGGGATTAACTACTTGATTTAGAATATTAGGGTGGAGGTGGGATGGTCTTTATTTACAATTTCTCTGTTTTGAAACCATTTGGATACACGATGCTTGAAATATTTTCTAAGTAAGCTTTGACATCTTTCTCTTCATCAGTTAATAAATTAGGATATTCACTTTAATATTGCTGTACATACAATTGCTTTATAGTCATTTTTAAAAAGTGTTTGATATAAGGTATCATAAAAATTATGTTATCATAAAATCAATTTTTAATGTTATGTTTTCATTTTTGGTGGATCTTAAGCTTTCGATTATAGAGCAAGTGTAGCGAATGCAATGATCCCATTTTTAGTCACTTGACAGAGATTTTATTAGTTATTACTATTTATTTATGTGGGTGAAGACTCAAATTTTAAGGAGGGAGGAGATGCACTGTCTCTGAAGTCTAATGTGGGAGGTTTTGTCTCCATCATTTAGCAAGATAAATATAATTACTTGATCAATTAATGATATAACAAATAATTTAATACAATTTCACATGCTCTTCGCTCTCACATTTAATATAATTATTCAAATAATTACATCATATTTTTAACTTTATACCCTTTTTATTATCTTAATTAAAATTGATGAATCAAGTAATTTACCACATATAAATTTATCATTTAATTAATTTATAAAATTATTGGCTTTATATTTGATTTTTAAATATGAAAAATAACAGCGCAAAAAGTCTACAAAGAACAACTCAAAAACCTAAAATACTTCCACTATTGTAACAAACATCAAACCTAGATTTTCTTCAAAACCTAAACACTTATTTGAAGTAGACTCTAAATAATTATCATAAAACAAGTCTAAACCATTAGCACTAGATTATTCAATAAATTAGAGCAATAATTACGATATTTTCAATTAATTACTGGGTTAATCAACACCAGGAAATAAAAATAATGTCAGTAGTCATAGTAAAAGATTGGTTCTAAGAGGTAGTTAGACGAGCTCAGTGCTTTCTAGCGTTGAAAAAGTTCATAGGTCTAAAGAGAAGTAAAATTTATTCTCAAACAATTTGTCTGTAAACTTTCATAAAGAAAGATTTGAGCATATATTTATTGGAGTTTTTATTAAATTATAAAAAAAACCCTTGCTTATTTATTCCAAATCTCTTTTTAATTATGAAACTCTAATTCAGATATAATAGCTATACTCCTAGACAACAATAACCTAAATCAAAACAATTCAACTTAAGATTAAAACATAATATTAGGAAAACTTTTGCAATTCTCTAATGAAAAGCAAAGACCCTCTACTATTCATGATGATCATGAACTCTGAGATTTATTAATTAAGCCCTCAAATCCTTTTAGTAGTTAAGACATTTAGAATCATAAGAATTCTATCTAAAATCATAGCCCACCCCAAAAAGATAACACTAATTCAAATTTTCATGAAACACATGATCAATCAAATACTGAGAATAATAGCAAAAAATACAAGCAGATTATTCTTAAACAATTAGAAAAGTACAAGAAAGTTAAAGTTGCAAATAGTGAGTTAAATTCACAGCTGTAAAGTTATAAATCTGAATAAAAAAGATTGAGGGATGAACTTTAAATTGTTAAGGATTTGCTGGTTAAAGAGTAATTGAAAGTTTAGGAGCTATAGAGAAATCAAATTAAGAATATCAGTAGAGAAGCAAGTATTGAAAATAATCGGTCTCTTATAAATCAAGCTTTGAAACCTTTTAGAAGAAATAACAAATTCTTAAACTATTAACATAATCTTATTTTTTTAAAAAATTTAAGTATAAATAAACCTAATTTGATTTAGTAAGATGAAATCGAATCAATATTGGATGAATTAGTTTTTATTCAACAACTTTTGCTTAATGAGAAACCAAAGGAAGAAGTTTTTGAATCTATTGAGTATATTCAGAGACTGTTGAAAAATAAATCTAAAAATGTGAAGATCCGAAGCAAACTTTAAGATTAAGTTAGTAATTTAGAAAAATAGCAAAAGATTTTCTTGAAATAGGTATAAGAGAGGGATGCCATATTCTAGGAAAAAGATCGAGAAATTGAGAAACTCAACAAATTTATGCTTATCTTACTTATATTCGATAAAAATATAACAAAATATTTTTTTAAACAAATTCATCCCATAATACAAACGTCAGGTTGCATATATGAGGTAAAACATTGATCAAATGCGCTAAACTGTCTCAGATTTAAATGAAAATAAATTATAAATTATGCATGACTTGGATTAAGAAAAACTTAAATTCAAAGAAGTTTAGGTAAAATTACAATCCGAAAGAAATCAGCATTTATTTTAAATAAAATTATTTTTGTTGTCTAGATTTATTTTTAAATTAAGATTTTGTATTAATAAATTCATTGATTAGCATTAACAAGACATATTAGAGATGCAGAATTAAATGCAATTATTATTGAATAAAATAGAGGAATAATAATTTGCATAATAAAATTATCAAGAAGATAGTAGGCAGTAAGAAATGTTCTCATTTGCTGGTTAGAAACCAATGATGACTTCTACTTCATAGTTATAAGATGCATAAGATTATTAGCTGGAGCATCAGCAATATGAACAAAATACAATTTAGAACGAATAATAAGACTATGTTTAAAATCTTCATGGATTTAACTAGCATTAAGAAATTGATTAGCTTGATCAGTATTTGGAATCTGATGAGAACATTTTGCAAAAAACTATTCTACCAAAGTTAAATCTCACTCAACTTCAATACCAAATCCCACAGTCAAACTAAAAATTCTCAAAAACTCACAAATTAGCTACAACAGTGGACTCTGATAGTAGTAGGTATAATATACATAGTGCGAGATCGTTTGTTTAGCCTGACCTAAATCATAGCAATATGTATCATTAATAATTGAGAGATATGAGAAATAATTCATTAAAGAGGGCTGCAAAAGAGAGGGCATCGTCTCAATCTAAAAATTAGCATTTATAAAGTTCTTCTATAAATCAAAGATCTATATAAAAAAAAAAATTCAATGAATAAGCATGTAAGTGTTAAATATATAATTAAGAAGTGAAAATATTTAAGAAATCTTACAACTTCTTAAATTAAAATCAAAAATTAACTTTAATTAAGATACTTAGATGAGATAACCTTGTTTTATAGAGTAATACAGTCACATATAAACATCAGTATAAATCTTTGGAGCTTTTACAGGTTTTCCATCTTTATCTAGTATTTTATTTAATTCGTATATGTCCCACTCTGGTTTGCCACAAAATGTTGCAAGGTCCATACTGTCCTGTGTATCATTTTAATACTCTTTATTTTTATTATCAATATTTTCATGAAGCATGTAATCAATTATGATTTTTGCGATATCATCTGGGTTCAAAAGCTGTATCTTTTATATAGATTTCTATGCAAATCTTTTTAAGTTTGAGTAATAAAATGAAAATGAAATTTAATAAATTATTTTAAGCTAAACTGGTACATCTTCTTTTTATTGACTATTTTAATCAATAATTCTTTAGTTACTGAAACTAACACTGAGATAGTCAATCTGCTTTTCTTAATAGATTCCTGGAAGTAGACTAGTCATGCCTATTTATTTCTGTTACAACTAATGAGAGAGGCATTTTCTTAGGTTTATTTGAGAAGCTCTCAAAAGACCATAGATACCAATTTATTTCTAAATAATTTACAGAATTCTTGCGTTTTCGTCTATTAGGTTCTGGTCTAACAAGTTTATTTAAGAAAATAAGAGAAATTAAAACAAAATATGGCTTAAAATTCTTCACTTTTCTCAGATTATTTTTTAATTATGATATAAATTCAAGTCGCTATTTATGAATAGTGAAGTCTCAATTAATATTCTAATTTTCTCCTTGAGATCATTTACTCTGATCTCTATATTGTTTTGTTCTTTTGGGCTGGGATTTTTTACATCTATCATTTTCTCTGGAGCTGTAGGTTTAATCATATGCTTAATTTAATTTTATTCTATGATTACGAAATTAAAAATTAAATCATATAGGGTTGATTGTGGATCAATCTCGAAATAGTTATATTCTCTGATTTTAGGAAGGCAATCAATCTATTTCTATCTGTTTCCTCGTTCAGATGAGCAGTGAAGGGGATTATTTTTGGATTATCTAATAACTCTTTTTCTTATTTTTAAGTGTTAATCATCTCTCCACTATCATTTAATTCAATTGCTTTTATAAAAATAAAACATTATATAACTTTATAAGAATATTTGTAATGATTATCATTGCTAGATTAATTTGGATTTTTATGTGAAACTGCAATTACTCTATAATCTTTGGTAAGCCTCTATGTCAAGCTTAAACCCAGTGGACATGCATTATAATTAGTAATCAAAGCTATTTTATTTCCTTGTGATGCACTGGAACTACTACTTCCCTTGAAAAACGAGCCAAATATCTTTTTCATTATTAATTATTACTAGAATTTAATTATAAAATTATAATAATAAAATGAGTGACTAAAATTAAACGTAACAAACATCTTCACAAACTCAATAAAGCACATAGCAATCTCCTGCCCCTTATAAATTGAGATTTTAGCAAAAAGAGGATGTTTAGCCAAAAAAAGAAGAGACTAAAATTACAAATTAATAGTAAATACAAACTCAAAAGAATATAAATGAGGCAGATTTATTTGAGGAAGCTAGTAGTTAAGTATTGGAAGACAAGAAAAAAACGATGAAAGATTAGTAGGAAATGTACCATTTAGAAAGATAAGTAGAGATGGAGAAGTAAAGATCAAGAGATTATCTTTTTATTAATTGATTAAGAAATGCTATGTGAAATGCATAATTTAGACCAATAAATTTACTATTCAATTAATTTCAATGAAAGATTCCTTCTTTGAGTCTCTATCACCAGAGCTAAGAGAAGAATTCGAGTCGAAATTCAGAAAGGAATAGATGATGAGAAATAAAATCGAAACCTAAAAATCTTGCACAACTTGTAAATTAGTATCGGGCTCTCTATTTTTAGGAGCTGGAGCACTTCACGGTTATAGAGTGAGCACAATTTGGAGTTTTTACCCTTTAAGAGAGAAATTCTTTAATATTTTCGCAGTTGGGATTCTACTAGGAATAGCAGGTCTGAATTACAAAGCAGCTGCAGATACCTACATGGGCAAGTCTCTTCAAGTGCCCATTGAATATAGACCAAGTGTGGGGAGAAGGCTCAGTGAAAGTTTCAATATTTTGAGTGGAGGCAGTTAGAAAAATATTGAGCAGCAGCTTAGAATGGAAGAAGAGAAAATGGAAATTAGTAGACATATATAGGAGAAGTAACAGAATAATTTATGAAGTTAATAAATTTAAAGAAATTCCTTAAAACATTTAGAGTTAATTTAATTGAGTAATTTTCTAATAAACTTGTCACTTTTTATGGTTCTTAAATGCTCACATATCAACAGAAGGTTTGATTTTATTGTTAAAGAGTTGCATTTAAATTTTATTTCTTTAAGGCTCTCAATAAATTTCCCTAGAGTTAATTTATCTCGTCATCGAGGTATTCTATCTCTTCTATCAAAACTTAACTCTTATTTGATTTTCTGGATTTCTAACAAGATGTATCCTAATTTTGATTGTTTATAGATCTTTGATTAAATAAAATAAAGTTAAGGATCTTATTTGATAAAGTATTTTAATTATATTAAATTCAAAATTAATGTAAAACAATATATAATAACTATAAATATTCTTAGCATCTTTATTTAAATTTATAATAATTGACATAAACAGCGTAGAAAAAAAGAAAGGAAATAAGTAATATAATATAAATCGTCGATTATTATAAATATAATAATAATTAAGAGAAAAGGAAAATGCAGGCAATTAAGAAGACATCACTCCTCCAAAATGGTAATCATAAATATAGTTTTTATTAATGAAATTCTAGCTATCAGAGGTTTTGCTTCATAAAACACCTTCTTGGGCTCAATCAAAACCTAAATTCTTTATCAATCTATCCCATAATAAAATTGTTTTATTGGAATTTTCCAATGTTAAAAATAACGAATAATTTTAAGCTTTTTGGTATTTAGAACTGTTTGTTTTTGGGGTTTTAAATCAACCCAGACCTGAACCATAACTTGAGAGTGGTCTCCACCCCAGAGTGGCCAGTACCATACTACCAAAGAGCTTTCAGACATCCAGCTTCCCTTGAGAAGCGTGCTGGAAACCTCCTCAACTTCCAAGTACCACTCCACGATATGCACGTTCTCGTTGCTAAAGAAGTCCTTAAGACCGACGGAAAGGGCTACATTAAAAAAAATAATCGCTGTATAGATTAAAATCATGCATTTAACTGCTTATTCAATCTGAGTAAATTCAACAATTATATATTATTTTACTATATATGCTTGCTACGTTGTTGAGGCAATTGAGAACCATTACAACTTGGAAAGTTATCGCACTTAATTCAAGGATTCATCTCAATTCTCCAGAGCCTACCTCGAGGACTTGGCTGAAGCCCTTCACGTCTCTCAAGAGCAAAACGCCAGAATCCTCAATGAACACGACCTCGCTGATGTCCTCCACTGAATGCACTAGCAGTTATTTTATTTAAGTACTATTGATTTCTTAAGAAATATTTATAAAAAACTACTTTTTTCAACATAATTATTATGTATTTTCTAAAATTACTAAACATTTATAGATAGCAGTTGTGATTAAAAATTGATGATAGTATAATTTGTCTTGAAAGAGTAGCAAATTATATTCTCAGTATTTAAACTAATTCTCTAAAGAGCACATCATAAATATTAAACTTTTCATTCATTTTATAACAAACAATATTTGCAATAAATTAAACAAAGCTAAATTGCTAAAAAATTATTATTGCTGCTGTAAAAAAATGCAAATTATTTACAATTATCTTTGATATTCATATTTAATATTTAATGGTAGTAGTATTAGTTATTAAAAAATTAATCTAAAAATTTATTAGTAAACCTAACTTTTTAATAAGTAAAAAGTAATTCATAAATATATATATATGAACGTTCAGGTATATAAAGAATGAAGATTGATCAAAACTAAGATTAAAATTATATTTAAGATTAATATTTATAAAATTAATAATACTATTATTCAGTCTATCGCTCCTTCTTCTTTCTAAAACAAATTAATAATGTTTTAGCAATCAAACTCTCCTCTATCCTTGTTTATCTCCACCCTCCTTCGCTTCCTCTGCTTTAGTATAACATCCAGTAAACTATCTTCAACTACCTCAATTTCACAATTTCTCAATGTCCTCTTACTTAGCATATTTTAATTATCATTTTCGCTTTATTCTTATGTTAGCTTTGGCTCACAGATATAGCTACCACATTTTTCAAATTCTCTCTAACAAATATCTAGGGAGTCAAATTCATCCAATTATTATTAAGACTATCCCTGGAAATTTATGTACTTATTATTCATTTATTACAGCTGTTAATGATTAAAAGTGTTAGTGTGATTCCCATGTATACCATACTAACTTATATACTATCCTCCCTCTGTGATGTTGTTCACATTATGATTTTTATTATTGTTAAATGCATGTTTGCTGTTCTATTTTAATTTAAACAAGTGTTGAGGAGATTTCTTCACACAAAGAGTCTTCTTATCATAGAGAATGAGGTACAATTTCATGTGAAATTAACTCAAGCCAGATAGTTGTTACAGCATTTGGTAAATTTATTTCTTGAATAAAATATCTTTTCTTAGGTTTTTGTCTTGACAAGTTTTTAAAATGTAGATTGAGTGATACTACGGCATTATGTTAGTAGGATCGTTGTTAGAGTTTTGTTATTGCTGAAAAATTTAAATTCTACAATTTTATGTATAAGATTGAAGGGTAAAATATTAAATTAATACTATCATAAACAAAGTAAAAATTTCCACAATACTACTAGTTTACAACATTAGTTAGGTTTAGGATTTATCTAACTTCTTAAAGTATCATTAGTTAAGTCGCTCTGTCCTCGATATTTGGTTTAAATAAATAGGTTTTTGAATCGCTTTTATACAGATATTTCAGTTAATTAGTAATCATAGGTTAAAATTTCTCATTTATTATTTTCCAAGATTGTTCCTTAATCGTACTAAATCTTTGCTAAGTATTACTAGAATAGATTGTAAATGTGCAATTTTAATTAGTTTAGTAATTTATTATTAGCATTCTTTATTCATCTAATTATTTTTTTAGTAATAGTACTCTCTTTTGTTTATACCTACGAAGTCTCATTTTTATTGAAGCATTTTATAGGCTTGAATAATTTAATGGACTTGAATGATTCTCTCAGTGTATATTCTAGTTTTTGATATTCACTGAGTGTCAAACAATTTACTAGAAGGTAAAGCTGATCTAAATATTTGACGATCTTCATATATTAACTACTATTGACACAATCGGTCTAGTTATTCGCTAATTTATTAATCTTTTTAGAATTCTCATTGTAATTATATGTATTATCATTCGTATCCTCGTCTAGTACTAAATCAGTTGTTGAGTTTGATTATTAAATTTTACTATCAGTATCGTATTGAACTTTTGTAATGCTAAAAGGTGGGTTCTTTGAAATCTTTTACTAAGTCTCCTCCTGAGAGAAATAGATGTTTTTTGTTAAAGATTCTATATCGACATCTTGCATTACTTAAATCAATCTGTAACTTTAATAGTAAACTAGAAATTATTGAGAAGTTATGTTGGAATTTTCAGATGCTGAAGTAATTTACTACTGTTATTACTACTGTTCAATAGAGGATTTATACAAAGTGAAGGGGATGTAGTTTATATCTTTAACTTAGGGGATTTGATATTAATTGTTTGTTTTGACTTATTGACTCTCATTTATATTTTTTATTGATATAAATGCAAGATCTATAGGCAAATTTTAAGTCTAAATTATCTATTTATCATTTTTCTGTTCAGTCAAAAAATTACTGTTTTATTGTTCCTTTAAAGTTAAAAGCTTTAAAGTTGGCATTGATTTATTAAAAAATTCATGTTTAAGGGCATCACATACTTAATTTAAATTGAGAGCTTTCTCTTTTGTACTAATTTGGATAAGTTTAAAGTTGAACACGTCATTATTTTTAAAGCTACTGTGTTCTTTCACGTCAAATTTTATTGAAGAATTTTGATTGATACTTATGAACACAATTTTACCAATTATTGAAGTGATAAAGTTATATAACTCTTGGAATTTCTAATGATATTTATAACTTGATAGCTCTTGAAACATAGCTTCCATCTGTTAATTAAGGTTTTAAATTGAGCCTTGGTTGAATATCACATAGAAATAGCTGTAATGTTTCTTTAAATTGATTTTTTATTTACCTTACTATAACTCTTTGTAAAGCATTTCAAACCAAGCTATAAATCGCTTGTTTTTCAAATTACCATGTTCTTTTCTAATATCGTTTTATCTCTCCTTGATAAATTCTTAAAAATTCTTTAACTAATCAATAGTTTTGCTGCTATTATTGTTGTCATAGTGATGTGTGAAGAACTTGTTTTTATGATGAAAAAGTGTGAAATCTCTTTAAATTATATATTCTTAAGGCTCGTTATATAAAGTAGGTTCAGCTTCATCATGCCTTAATTAGCCCAAGAAAGTTAGATACTAATTTATATTCTAAATTAAAATTTGTAAATAATTTTGATTTTCTTTATTTTGAGGTGTATCTTGGTCATTGAAATCGTAGAATTGATGTTAGAGCATCAAAGTCACATGGTAGTATAATTTAAATTTCATTCTATAATATTATAATTATTATAAATAATAAATCTATTAAATTAATATTTTTATAGTTAGTAATTTATTATAATTAAAATATTTAATTAGAAATAAAATGTTACTAGATTAATATTAAAATATCCTTGCATTTATTTATATACTCAAATTAGATTAATATATTTAAATAAAAAATAACTAATTATATATTATTAAAGATATTATTTTTTGAAGCTCTGAAGAAGTCTCTGACTTTATGCTGAGTATTAAGATTCTCCTCCAAAGTTTTGGCATAGAAATCGTCTTTGTGAATGTCAAACACTCTTTTCATTGCCTGCTGTAGATTATCCATTCTCTGATCTGCATCTTCTTTTTCGTATTATTTAAATTTATTGGAAAAAAAATTATCATAAAATCTTTTATGATATCAAATATCCATTTTTAAATAAAAAGATATTCTTATTATAATTTATTTATCCATATTCGATAAATTAAAAAAATACTTAAATTGTTTTTATCTAATTAATTTATTATAATTTATAAATTAACAATAGGCGTTCTTGATTTGAACCACAATACCAGAAAAGTCATTCAGACCGCTGTTAGCAAATATAAATAATTTTATGGTAATATTCTATATTTAATTTTAAGTAAGTAAATAATTAGCAGCAGCTTAGTTCGGCTTCTGACCACTGCTTAATATAGCGATATCATTGAGTAAATTTTCATCTCTTCTCGCTTTGGCAAAGTTTCTCAAGTGTCTCAATCCATCAGGAATCGACTAAGCTTTCTAGATAACTACCTTGTTATTGCCTTCGAATTTTAATATTTATTTTAATTGATGGGAGTTTATAATTCAGCGCTTAATTGAGTAAAACAAATAACAATATCATTTTATATTATAAGTCAAAATTTCCTCATAATCTCTGAGAAAACTTTGTTGATAATATTTGGATCACCACCTTCCATAGCAAATCCTAATGCCTCTTCATATTGTTAAGCTTCCAACAAGAATGGAATCTTTTTAACAATAGATTTCTCTTTTGATATAAGGAAGTTGGCAAGTCTCTTTTTGCCTCTAGAATCTGCAATTTTTGCCAATTTAGTGAAGTCAATGTTAAGTTTTATGTTATTGCCCAATTATTGAGCTAACTGCTATTAGGGATTCATTAATGAATATTATAATTTCCTTTAAGACGATGTTTCACATGAATTACTTGAATTAGTTTTCAAAATAAAATAACTAATTCATCATCATATTTGCTGAAGAAGATCCTGGCATCATGGAACCTGTTCTTCCACCACTCATCTGATTTTTCAAATTGAAATGAGTTGGAATTTTACCCTAGTCAATGCCCATTTAGAAAGTCAGAGCACTTATGTTGATGCCCTGGTCCTCTGCGATTTGAATCTTAAGTTGGTCAAACTTTTCTTGCAATTTAATTTCTAACTTGCTGTCATCTAAAGTGGATTGTATTTATGTTATAGGGAATTTATTTGAGTTGGTATAGTCTATTTTATTTAAAAATAATTGGAGTACTTAACCATAGTTTGGCACCAATCTTCGTAAACCATACTAGCATATTACTTTAAGTTAAGCTATTCAATCATAGTTAAAGCCAATTTGTAGTCTCTATGTTTTAACAGCACTTTCAACATATTCTTAGGCTTGAACTTCTCAAACTACTTGTATGTGATTGCTCTTGAACACTAAATTTCGATAAACTTACAATATGAAATCTTACATTAGGCGAGTTTCTTAGCTTGGTTAAGACTACCATGTGCTTAACTATGTTAACGTACTTATTGGCATCATAGTCCTAGGGGTCTATGAAAGTCTTCGCAAATGAAGCTGTCTTCAAGAGATGCTTCAAAACTACTATGTTAGAGTGTTCAAGAGTTGCAGCTTCGAGAAGATCTATTAATTATAGTATTTATATATATAAACTTAAATCTTCAATACCAGTAATGAGGTCCTTACCAAGTTCTCTGATGATCTCATCTGCTCTGGGAATGTTCATATCAACTGATTTTATAGCGTTAAGTAGCTTAGCTCCTGGGGATATGGATGCAATCTTGAAAGTCTTAAGCAGCACTGGCTACACTCTCTCTAAAAAGTACGTCTTCTCTGAAGATACGATTCTTAGACCATCGATTTCATTAATGCATTTGATGCCTGCTGTTCTGGTTCTAATATCTATGATTTCGAATAATAATAAATAAAACATAAATTAAATAATAATAAATATATTAAGAGAAATAAAGTCTAAGATTATGCTAATGGGTCTTAAACAAAAGTTTAAGATATAAAATACATTCTTAAAGTCATTTCTTTTTTGCAAGATCAACAAATAAAAGCAAATATAGGACAAGCCATATATTAAATAAAGATCAGAGGAAGTTTACTATGATTAATATATAGGAGATATGATTAATCAAATTTCAACTAATTAATTTGATGGTAAATTGTATCTATTTTCCATTTTTAACTTTAAGATTCAAAAATAATCATATTTTTAGTTAATAAAATATTTAGAAAATGCTCTTTCTTTTATTAATCTTAAATGCTTAAGGACCCACAACAACTATCTTGTCTGGGTAAGTAAGCACTGGAGCATCATTTCCACACCAGTCAAGAGCATTGGCTTCTAAGAGCCTGGTGTCATAACGATTGAATTCTCTCTGGTAATTGCTTTTAAGCACAATGATTCTACCTCTAGATTCTGATTCCGCATAAAGAGCAAGCAAGTCTTTCTTTGAATTCAATGCAAGATACTGTATCTTTCCGAATGGCTTAGAATTATTTAAAATAAAGTACTCTTAAATTGCAAATTAAAAGTTTTAAGACCAGAAACGGTTTAATTTATATGAGAATCCCCTCCATCATAGTCATCGGCAATTCTAGTCAAATGTTGAGTATTGCCCTTATTTTCTTTGATGACATAGAACCCTTCAATTGGATCTGGAACAAGCAATTCCAAAGCTGAAGCTCCTTTGGTTCCCTTAGGAATGATAATGTAGTCAGATATTTAAGCATCTTATAAATAAATCATAAATTATAAAGTCTATTTTACTTGAAAATTGCATTCATATAATTTAATCTTGTAGTTTAGGGACATAATCAAACTTATTTGGGATGAAGCTTTACTGGATGTTTGCAATCCAATAGAATTAATTTACTGAATTTCTAAAGACTAAGATATTGTCAAATAGCTTTGCATCGACTATTGGTTTCTGCTAAAATTCAGCACCCAACATGATGAATAAAATAAAATGAATTTATAAATAGTAATGATATATTTGTTTTAAAATTATTAAACTAAACATGACTGGCTTATCCTTGAATTCTCCAGTTTTAGGATCTATTAAGTACAGGTAACCATCAGTCGTTATTAACAGTAAATCTTCATCAGGAGTGAACTCAAAGCATGCCCATTTAAGTTTGTCAGGGTTAGTCTTCAATTTCTCTGCAATCTAAAATAAATAATTAAACTCAGTGTTAGTGGTGATTTGATACTTACATTGATAATGTTGACTAGTTTTCCATAGTAAGAGAAGATAAAAATCACACTTTTTATATCTTTCAAGCCACCTATCATCAGCACCTTGTCTTGTAACATAAACCCTAAAAGAATCTCAAAGTTAGATAATTCGAAGAAATAAGAAAAAATAAAAGATTAGAGCTATAAGTTAATTTTCAGAATTAAAGCTCTTTTTAATGTTAAATATTATAGAAAAGACTTACCAACAGGCCCTCCATTTTTGGCAATTGTAATTTGGAAGAATCCGAGGTCTGGATATTTCTAGAATAGTGCCACATTCTCAAACTCAAAGGCGCCAAACTCCACATTTCTGTAGTACACATCTTCCAAGGGAATCCACTGAGCGAATGTCTCATTGAGTTTCTCGTAGAATCTCTGGATGTAAGTCTCCTGCGCATTGTTTTAGTAACCATTTAGGTCGTCCATCTTAATTGTTTCTATCTTTTGATAAATAATTTAATATAAATCTTATTTGATTAATCTGACTGTAACATTTTATATCAAGATATACAATCTAATTAATATGCAAACCAACTTAATTGATTTAGACTTGATGTATGTCATCTGAATGATTTATGAAATTATGAATTAATAATTTAATTTGCTATATATGACTTTACTTGTACCTTTAATAGTTGAACTTTAATTCCATAGTAATATATAGTCAGTCTATACCAGACTACTTCTTACAATTATAATATTTTTATTATCGCATATTTTCACTAAATGCGGTGAATGCCATGTGGATACCTCTTTTCGATATCCTCAACTCCATTCGATTCCAAATTCTCATTATTTTCTCTACCAACTTCTTTAACCTCTGCTTTATCACTACTATCATTTTGCCTATCCACTATGTCTAATATTACATTGTTCTTAGCAATATTATTCTAGTTCTAATCTTAAATTTGATCAGATTCTTGATTGATGTTTTGACTGATCAAGTCTCTTTTCAAGAAGCTTTTTCTGCGTTTCTCTATTAATCTCATAAAATACTGCTTGATATATAATAATAATAATTATATTTTATATATTAATCAGTCGGATATGACAAAATAATTATGAATATGCTATTTTATTGCCTGACTTATTTCTCTCCCTTTCTAGATCTTCGGTATTAGTGGTGGTCCTGCACATCATATGAATATTCTGTTCTTAGTCTGTGTTAGTGCTCGTTTTTACTATTATTCTTTAAATTCTTATTTACCCTAAAAAGATAGAAAACAGTCTCGATTATAATTTAAAATTATATAGAGTAATATCAAGAAGTTTAAAGAATCCATCCATGGTATCATTAGCTTAATTGACCCCAGCTAGCATCAGTCTCTTCATCAATATGACTTTCATAGTGTCTCTTTTTTCCTGTAAATTTTTCATGAAATTCTGGAAGTTTTCATCCTCTGCGAAAATTCCATCGTTTTATAGGAAAGTATATAACTCGATTTCTTTCTTGGTTTTTTTGTATTCACTTTTCAAATCATGCCCGCTTATAATAAAACGTGAACTTATTAATAATATTTTTTGTTAATAATCATAATTAATTGCCTAGCAAAATTTTAATACCCCCCCCCCACAAAACTATAACTTTGACATTTAATATTTAATTATTATAACTCTTCATAGATGTTGCAACTAAACTATTAAATTTAATCCTTCTTTTTCTGTTGTTTTCTTTATTTAGCTCTAAAGAAGCAAAATAAGTAATTCCACATATCAGGTAATTTCCAATTTATCAACTCAATTGCGATGAATAGCACGAATATTAAAAACTCAATTTTTTATAACTTTAATGTATTTGTATGGACTTAATTCGAAATGAAATGTATCAATATTATCAGTAGGAAAGTGAGATAGATAACTGTATGACTAGACTTCAAGCGCTTTGAGTTGAAGAAGTCTCCATCAAGGGAATTCTCCGAAGTTGAAATGATAGGCACCGAGTTATCCTTGGTCTACTGATTTTCTTGAAATTGAAAGATTGAGGAGTTTGAATACATGTAGAATCCAAAAGCCAAGTGCACTAAAACAGACCATTTCAAAATGTTTCTAGACATATTGGATAATTCTGGACCATATCTCGGTGGCAGTCTGTACCATCTCACAACTATAGTAAAAAAGGTAAATTAAGAGTTGTTTAAAGCTTACACAAAAACTTGTCAACGTGGTACATAGCCAGAAAGAAGAACAAACCTACGATGTAAAACAGTGGCATCCCACTTGAGTACATCATTAAAATGTAAATTGTGGAAATTATCTGTGCATATCTACACTCTATAAAGAATTCTATTCCAAGATACTAAAATTCATAGTCCTCTTGGTGAATTTTGCGAGTTCTGCGTATGTCTAAAGTGAATTTCCGATCGTACCAGGTCAACGCCCAGAAAAATAGCTTCTTAAATATTGCACTAAAGTGTGGGGAGATTTAATTTTGTAAATTCAGTAATAAATTTTGTAATAATGAGATGATGTTGATAATCATAGCTAGCATTATAGTGCTTCCAACTACTCTATACCATTCCACGCTGAAATCCAAAAATTATCCAGAAAACACTGGTGCTAATTCTGGTAGGCCATTATTAATGAATTACGAAACTAAACTCAGTTAGTTTAAAAAAATAAACTCTTGTATAATATAATTATAAATTCATTTTGAATATTAGGAATCCTTGCATTAACAATCAATATAACAATTCCAGTGTTAATAACCTATGAAATGGACATTTTAATAGTGCTAGCTGCTCTCTCCTGTGTATGTGTATGATATCTTTAGAATTCAGATAGAACTATAAAATAACTTTAATAAAACATTAATTCTAACTTACGAATTAGTATTTCCAGAATAATTGCATTGAATATGACAATTGCCAGTGCAGCAGCATATATCATGGCATTTGTCAAAGTGTAGCCCGTAAACCAGTCATTGCATAACTTTTAACCATTTTGGAAATCTATATCTTTCACTGCAATTCTAAGAATGCAAGTTAAATAATTGAGGTATAAAAATTACTGAATAATTGATAGCTGGTTGTAACAATAGCATGCCAATAAACCTACTTGTCTCTCTTTGGGTAATAAATAATCTAAAATTAAAGAGTATTAAAACTTTATTTCGAATACCTTCATAAGCTTGCTGCTTTGTAACGCTAATAGTTAAGTTTATTAATTAATTATTTAATATGAATAATAGTATTATTGAATAGACCCACAATGATTGACGCTATATTCCTCTGAATACTTATTCTAGAAATATTTAGTAGCTACTAGTGCAACGATGGTAGCAAACAAGACGCACAAAGTAATAACAAAAGTAAATATTGATCTCATGAACCTATTCAAGTTAGAAATCTAGTAAAGAATTATTAAATTTTTCAATTTGAAAATTACTCTTAGATTTTTCCAGATTATCACAGAAGGCTCAGGAGCTTGCTTTACCTCAGGAAAATACCCATCTAGCAATTTATAATTCAGCAATTTGACTTCTTTCGTACTATTTCTCATTAAGAGAGATGGTTTGGCATTAACCATGGCTTTAAGAAATTTCTCTTTCCCTGTCATACTTTGGAATTATATATAGGCTACTACTGCAGTCTATTCAGTTTAATTTGCGTAAAGTTTTATCTTTTTGGCTTTGTCTTGGGCTTTCAAATTAATTGCTTTTATCTGTTTTCTGCATTCTAATTCGATTATGGGATCTTCAGTTTTACGTAAAAGCAACTCTTGCTTCTTTAGCTTTCTAATCAAGTTATACATTCACAAAATTGAAGAAAAATTGAATAATACAATAATATTATCTTCAATATTGATTTTGATCATGTATCTGAAACGCTTATAGCTATAAAACCCAAAATTGATATTCATTATTTTGTCTTAGTAAGGGTCGCTCTCATCTTTAAACGGTAACTTATAGCTATACCCTTCTTTTTTCATTATCTACTCAATGTAATTCCACAGCTTAATTTTCAATTCTTTGTAATTCTCATGCTATGGCAGGTTTTTTATTTAAATAGTGAAGTCAGTGGCTGAGACTTACTAACTTGTAATTTCTTTTATTGTTAGTCTTTACATACGCTGTAAGTAGAGAAATTGTGCATAGTAAAATATAGCAATTACTATGTCTAAGAGGACTACCACAATTGCGACTTTATTTTTCTGAAGGAAATTCACATTGTTCAGAAAGACATTTATAGAATCGCTTTGGCAGGTAGCTTTCATTAAATATATTAAGTCTTGCTGGCTATAATTGTATTGACCAGGTACTCTTGTGCAATTAGGTGGAATCATAGTTTCATTTAGAGGCATAGAACAATTTATTTTACCATAGCACGTTTGATTGAAAACTTAAAACAAATTCCTTTGATTAACATCTCCAAAATCTGATGTCTTGGTATAGTCACAAGTTGAAGGTTCATAAACGAAAGTACTGTCCTCTTCTTAATTAGCACAAGATTGTTATCGAGCCAATTTTGCTTGACCAAAAGATTGAATTGAATACAAAGTACCAATAGAGCAAAATAGGTTTATTCTGCCTTCACTTATCTAAGCACTATTGCAAGCAGTTTAAGCTAAAAATTGTTTATGATATATAAGAAAATCTTACATTAACCGATATTTCCAAGAGAAAATGCTGCAAGCACATATTTTAAATTAGTGTAATTCGAAGTATCAGATTAATTACCACTGAAGTAAAATATGTAAGCTGGAATGCTAAGAACTGCCATAATAGCAAAAACTATGGCTATATGTTTCAAAAACTGAAAATATAGAACCATTCCAAGACCATATCTTGAAAATTCAGATTATCTTGACTTCTTAGTGCAGCAATGCCAGCCTGTTTTGATTTTACAAATTGGATAAAGCTAGTAGTCTTATTTTCCAGCTATATTCATAATTAAAAATTGTATATAAACTTACTGACTGGGTCTTTTACTATTCTTCTTGCATGTCTTCTATTGAGATTGTGAATTAACTTGTCACTTGAGAGTCCATTATCTGCATCTTAATTGAACAAAGTTTTTTCTATAAATATCTTAAATAATCTTGCTTTATACTTTAAGTTCTAACTTACTTCTATACAGTGCATGCATTTTAGAATCAGACTAGCGGACTTGTCTTTGACGATTCTAAACTTTAATCTCTTCATCTTCTTCATTGTGAGCTCTGCCTTCATCTACATCATTGTCTATGTCTGATTCTTGACTTTAGTCGGCCTCGTTATTCAAAGCTGATGACCCTCTATCAATATTGCTACTGTAAGCACTTTGATTAATCTGATTCTCATCGAAATCTAGTTCTAGCTCTGCTAATTTTTCCATGAAACTCCTAAAATAAAAGTGTTATAAGCAAATTTAATCAATAAATATCGTTAGAATATCTTACTGGTTCATTGCCTCAGAATCTACGAAATCTTTCTCTTCAAACTATGGCAAAGTATTTCTATCAAATTCATGCATAGGAGTGATACTTTAGGATAGCATTTTCTAATCTATCATGCTCATTTGATTATTGTATAAATTCATTGTCTTGCTCTCATTTAACTTTGGTGGGAACTATACAGAAAAGATTTAGCCTTAGTTTCATCCCGTAAATAAAAGAAGAAATCTTAAAAAATCTTGATATATCAAACTTACCTCATCATGTGATCTCTTTATATCTCTTTCTGTATTTGGAAGAGTAGACTTTCTATCAAACATCCTCAGCTACTAGCTTGAACTCTAGTGTATCTAAAAATTATCAATGTTCTTAAAGTCTACATTTCTCCTCAAGTCTAACTACTGCCTGAGAATTTTACCGTCTCCTACATTTAGTTGTGGCAAGCTCGTAAGTTACTTTTTCTATCTCATTTCTCTTAAATTTTAATCAAATGCAGTCTCATTTGGCTTCTCAAAGCCATTTCTATCACTTATCATTTAATCGACTTCATTGTTTTGGTATTTAAGAGAAACGTCTCTTTCATATAATCTGTTGTGGCTGTCTATAGGTGGAAGTTTTCTACTAGAATCCTCTTGAAAATGTTATAAAATAAGATTTCTCATTGTATTGGCTATTCTTCTTTTTATTAAATATTAATTAATGAAAAGAATGATCAACTTAGGTATTTGTAATAGTATGTCTTTACTCCCGTTCTTACTGACTTGGCTTAATTTACTGATTATTTGGTTTGTTATTTTTACTGCCAAGCTGGGAGATATCTTAGTCGTTGATTTTTGAGATTTCTCCAGAGTTGGGGCGGGAATTTTCTAATGATGAGGAGTCAGTCACTTTATTCGATTTTTACTAGATTATGCCTCTCATATTCATAAAATATGAACAAATTCACTATATTTTATAAAGAAATGCATTAAAATTATGTTATAAAATTGAATAGTATTCCAGGAATATTATTAATTTTATGCTTAATTACTAAAATTAATTTGAATTTAAATTTTAAAGAAAATAAGATAATAATAAGTATGACATAAACTGTTCTGATACCAATTTAAGAATGCACTAAATTATTATTTCTTTTTAATATTCTCATGCCATTTTAAACTCATAATTCCTAAATTTAATAGAATTTATAATTAAATTAGTTTAGATTTAATTAATTTAAAAATAATTGGAATTTATTAATATTTTATTTTTATAAAATGAGTGCAAATATAGATAATGGTAACAAATCCTCATCCTAATTTTACTAAGTCTAAAACAGGCAAAGAGAGGTAAGTAGTATATCACATATATATTGTATTTTTAGAATAAAAACCATCTAAATTTTATCATATTTTTAATATTAGCGTATATCTCAAATGGACATGATTGAATTAGAAGAAGAATCCAGGACAATAATGCGTTAGTTGATGAGATTTAAAGAAGTTGTGGAGGTTTTATTTGGCGAAGACATTCATGAATAATAATAAATAGATATCAATCAGGATTAGATCAACTATAATCAAGTGTAATTATTTCAGGGTCATATTTATAGGCCAGCTTCTGAGTAAATTTGTAAAATGCCTTATATATTTTATTATGAAAATACACAGTTTATTTCAGGAATTTGAGGACGATGACTGAATATCATAAAATGATTCAAGAGTAAATCGAGAGAAAAAGAATTGCACAGAGATTATTAAGAACACCTGATATGTAAGTTACAAATAATGATACTTTATGTTAAAAATTCTATTTTATATAGTGCTACTACGAAATTACCTTCCATCATGAAGCTAAAATAGTCAATTAATTTAGAAAAATAATAAGATTAAAGCGACAAGGAAGAATTTGAATAAATATCTAATCATAAACCAAAATAAAAACTTAACTAGACTCTCGACAGTCTAATAGAAAGTAAACATTCCTAGTAAAGTATTCCTAATGAGAGCTTAAATAAATTGTGATAATTTCAAGAACTATAAACTTAAGAACAGCAGCACTATGAAAGCAAATTAAAAGTAAATTTTAGTAAAGATAGACGACTATAGGGAGGAGATAACCATGATCCTAATTCATAGTTGTATAAATATTTATCTGAGAGAGATCTTGATATTGTGCTTAGTTTGAAATCGTAGAAAAACGCCTATTAATAATTATATTTATCTCTTATATGCTAAAAAATTATGGAGTTTCCTTATTTAATCGTTTTTTTATCAATTATAATGTGAAAAACACAGGAGAGCAAATTCCTGCTAAAGATTATCTAGAAATTCATAAAACTATCTCGATATTAAATAATGGAGGGACCATTAGAGAAACACAATCAGCTAAGACTTCTCCATAGAGAATAAAAATGAATTAGAAATTTAATTACCAACATCGAATTAATGAGATTGATGGGTCATCTCAGTTTTATCAATAAAATAATAATATTGCAAAAAAATTAAATTTCAAGTGAATCAACGTTTATACTTACATTAAATTAAAAAATTGAATGGAAAACCTACTGATTTATTTAATGTCTCTTATTTAATGATCAGCAAATATTGATCTAAAGTAAATAAACAATCCTGCTTTAAAAACAAATTTTACTATACTAAGTATAAAACTAATAAAAATATTTCAAAATACAAACTATTTTCACCATAACCCTACTTTTTCAAAAATAAGCGATGTCATTCCACTCTCTTATCACAACTACAGCATAAAATAAAAACTCTAAGATAATGAATATCTCCAAGTTACTCTCCCAGATATAAATAAAAAAGTATAGAATTTTGGCTCATATATTCATAATAAAAACAGTCATTCCTAGCCATATTTCAATCATGCAATACATAAAGTTGTAACAATATAAAAATAAGATGAAAATAAAATGATTGATTAAGATATACTATTTCTAGGAAATAAATTCACAAATATTAAAGAATAGACTTAGAAGGAAATTGGGAATTAGAATGATGGAGACTCGTTTTATTAAGTAAGTAAGTCACACTCACACAAAATTATATATATAATTATCTAAGGAAACTTAACTTTTTTACTGTTTTAGAATAAAATGAAGAAAATTATGAATGGGGTGTTTTATTCTGATCATGCGATGACTCATCAAGAGAGGAATTATTGATAAATTATTAGAAATATTGAGAAATTAAGCATTTTAAAATTTACGCAATAAAATTTAATGATTGTATTTACACAATAGCACTTACCACTTGTAATGGATGTCCACTCTTAAAAAATCTTAATTGATCCAGCAAATCTATAACTTTCTCATCCTATTTTCTCCAAATTGAAAACGAAAACTATAGAATTACTGCTTGAAGAAAGTGGTGATTTAATCAGACTATAACCTGGTTAGTTCCTCTATAAACATGATTAAAAGTAGGTATTAAACATAAATATAAACTTCCATTAATTTAATGTTTATCATATTAAATCTATAGAGCTAGCTCAGGTTTCATAATAATCTCTGGTAAATTACAACTTTGGAATTTATCTCACGGAAACTTTGGTTCAGTAATTCCTGGCGACACCCTAGGTGAAGACATTCTGCTAGATGACAAATTATACAAATTTTCTTAAGAAAACTATAATTATACAGAGGACTGTGTGAGATAGGAAAACGCAGAAGCACTTGAGGAAACATGTGTATTTGAGATAAACAGAGATAAGTGGAAGTTAATGAATGAAATTCTTATTAAAATTAGACTGCAGATTGATTTCTTCACATTAACTAATATTATGAAGAAGAACTTTACTAAGAGAAAGGCATGGATGAGATTTAAACATAATGGAGTTAACCAGCTATTGTGAAAAAATAAAATATTTGCCTAAAGTGAAACATACAGTTGAAAATGATGTTTTACAATTGTTTATTTAATTTTGGATATTCACAATTAAATAAATAAACTATGGCATTCAATTTGTAAATTTAGATTCAGAGCTTCAAAAGATTAAAGAATAGTAGATCAGACTCTTAGTGATTAAATTTCAACATTAATTGGAGGAGGCAAGGATAAGGAGAAAGACGTAAAAGAAATGAAAAACATGTTGAAAATTCCTGAGAAATACTACTATATGATGGCTATTAGGGGCTTCGCTAGGGCTAACAACTGGGACGACTTATACTACTTTATCAACATGAAAAAATCGCCAGTCACTTATAGTTTCTTGGCTGAACTTTGCATTGAATATGGAAAGATACCCATGGCTGTGGAGGCTATCAAAAAGTGGCTAGTTTATATAGAGTGTTTTCTTTTTATTTGATAATCAAAAAGATAGCAGATTACGATGAGAAAATTCCTATGCTAATCGATATAGCTCAGTGGCGTGATGCCATTGAAGAGTCTTTTATCGGGAAGAGATTGGAATTCTTGGATGAAATCAGATAGAAAGGACCCACTTTCGTTGAAGATTTTATCAGAGAGGAGATGGTTAAGAGAGGCGCAAAGTGATTCTAATATTCTTAAAAAAAAATCATCTTAATATCGAGATTATTAATTTCAAACCATAAAACAATCGTTACCCTATAAAACCTTTAAATTTCTATATTAATTTCATTATTCATATGATAACCAAGATAAACTTCCCCTATTATGAAGATGAAATAGATTAATAATAGATAGTAAACAATATAATAAATATAGCTAATTTAATAAAATGCAGCGAAGCGGAGGAAAGTTTGGCAAGTCCACTCTCTCGAAATAAATCTCAAAGATTAAGACTCAAAAAGCCAATGACAAGACTAAAAAGATGGGTAAAGCAGCAGCTGGTGCTGGCGGTAAGAACAAAAATAGCTCTAAGATTGGAGAAGCCACAGCCAAGAAAATGATGAACAAAGTTAATGAGAGGAAAGAGAAGCGCAGAAGTAAGACCATGGAAGAGGAAATCGATAGTGATATTGCTGATGATATCGACATGCAAGAGGAAGGTGATGATAAACAATTCAAGAATGCTGGGGGTGCACTATCTAGTGATCCGTTTTAATTATTAAGAAATGTTATAGAGGTGATTAAATTTATTGTCCATTTTTTGCTCAGTCTACCGAGGATTAAAATGAGACAGTAGAGGAACGTAAAATGAGAATGACCAAATAACTATTGCAAGAGTTGCAAGCTCCAGATGCTTAAAAATAATTATCATCTTTTTCATTTTACTTTTTAAAATCTATAATATCATTAATCTTCTAATAAAGAAGGGACTTCAAAATATATGTGTGAATAAAAAATATATATTGCTTAACAGAATGATTTCTTTGAGACTCTGCAGACAAAAGGAGAGGCTGAGGCTTAAATTTTCGATAAAGACGACGACATATTGACACGCAGATTGAAGTACCAAATCCTAGAGAAAAAGGGAAAATTATTCTACAATATCGCAAATGACTTCGCAGGAGAAGGAGCAGGAGAGTTCGAGAGAACTTTCTTGAAGGGACATAAGAAAGCCATTACTGCTCTTGAGTGGAGCTCAGATAATAGGTCATTGTTTACTGCATCCAAGGATTGCAATCTCATTCAATGTAAGTAGAATAAAAAGAGCTATAACATCATCAATGTAGAATGAAACATTTTTATAACAAGCTAATGAGTGTGGATAATAATTGATTTATATAGGGGATCTTGAGAGCTAGAAGAAGTTGTTCTTTAAGGGAGATAAACACAATCTAAAATTAAAATTAAAACATAATAACTAATTATATCATTATTGCATTAATGAATAGAGCAATTTAAGGTCATTACGACGAACCATTATGTCTAGCAGTGTCTCCAAATGGAAAATATTTAGTGAGTGGTGGAAAAGATAGAATAGTAAGAGTATGGGATATTCACAATTAATAATAAATCTAAACCTTCATGGGCCATAGAGATTCAATCACTGTAAGTTAACTCTGTAAATAATAGCTAATTCCTCATTTTATAACGTTGTTTAATGTCAAACTTACAATCATGAATATAGAGCATTAAATTTGACAGAGAAAATGATTAATTCTACACAGTTTCAAACGACAGATCCCTTAAAGTTTGGAATATCAGAGAAATGGCTTATATGGATTCTCATTATGGTCATTAGAGCGATATATTAGGCATGGATAGTTACTCAACTGATAGACTCCTTAGTTGTGGATTAGATAGATAAGTTATTTTTTGGAAGATTAATGAAGATTCTGAGTTGCTAAAATTAGAATATATTACTCACCATAGCTTCATGTATTGGCTTGATTTTCTTTGAATTTATTGAATAATTTAAGTTTTAAAAGGTTTATACAAGAACGAGAAGCACACAGTAGACACAATCAATGTGATTAACAGTCAATATTTCGTTACTGGGTCAAGTGATAATTGCTTAGATTTATGGGTTATGAATAAAAAGAAACCTATCTTCACTTTGGAGAAGCCTCATCAAGACGATTCTTGGGTTCTTTCAACTGCCAATGTAAAGTTATTAATTAATTTTTATGGTTCTTATTTATTATGAAAAAGTCGTGCAAATCTATTGTTTTTAAAATGTTAGAAACAGCGATTTGCTTTGTAGTGGTTCATACGATGGTCAACTAGTATTCTACAAATTCAATAAAGAAGAGAAAAAGCTTGAAGTTATCATAAAACTTATTCGTTATATTTAACTTCAATTTATTTCAACAACTATTATTGAAAGATTTAAATATCAGAAGAGAAACAGGATTGGAAGGATGTTTGAATAACTTGAAATTCTCAAACGTGAGAGGAAACTAATTCAACTAAACTATGTTGGCAGTGACTCACAGCAAGGACGAGAGATTGGGAAGGTGGCACGTTCAACCTAAGATTAAGGATGGCATCACCATACTCAGAAAGACACAATGAGTGAATATTTATTTAATTAACACATCACTGTCATTTAATTAAGAATTAACTTACATTAAAAACTTATAGACTTATTTTAATAGAACTATTAAGAAAGACATTTTATCATTAATAATTCCACTTATTTATTAAAAAGCAAAGAAATGATAGAGATTTTTATAACAGGGTTTGTGCTTCTGCTCTTCTACATGTGGTATATGGGCATGTTCCAAAAACTAGAAATAAACGTAGGAAATTTCCCAGGTGGAATATTCGTGCACTATGACTACCAAGGCCACATCAATTCAGTGCAGCTATTTCATGAGAATTTGCAGAAAGAAATCAAGGGAGTTGATTTTACCAAGATGAAGCAAATGACTATCGTTTATGATGACCCCTTCAATCTCATTGACGCAAGATCTTATAGAGCTTAATAAACATAATTATTTTAAAGGTAGGAAATTCGATCATAGTATCATTAAGATATTTTAATACTGATATTAAGTTAGCATCAATTGGATTCTTATTGGATTAATATGACAAGGAGACAATTGCTAAATTTGAGAAGTTAGGTTATTAAACGACTGTATTAAAAGGGTCTAATTCCATGTATGGTAATTTTCCCTATAGAAATAAATCTAGCTTAGCTTTCGGAGCAACTAGATTCTATGATTATTTTTCATCTAACCTATATGTTAAACGATCAATATATCTAATATTAATAGATTCCTGCCATCATGTTTGCAATACCTATTAAGAAACGAAAGAAGCATGAAGGAAGTAATTAAAAATATGGATTAAACGACAGGCACCATTGAAATAATTGATGGTAAAACCATAAGATACTATTTACCAGTTGAGCATCAACAAGACTTCTATCTATAATATATGCAATTTCACCTAGTTATTTCCATTCTTTTACACTATTTGCTTTAAAAATTAACAATTATAACAACGAAAGAATAACCACCTTCTAAAAAGCCAAATAAATACACAAATCTCTACTACAAAAACAAAAATGCCTGAATTTTTATGTTTTATATCACTCAGTGCACTTAATTAATTAATATTTGCTGCTTCACTTTATCTATCTATAATCAACTCAATATCTCAAATCTGTTCTCCATTATATTTGAATAAATTCATAAATTATGAGAAATATAAATAAAAAGGCATGATTTTAACTTAGCATTAGTAATAAACTTAATTGGAGTTTTGTATATTTATAAATAATCTCACATTCAATTTCTGAAAATGAGTAACAATAATACGATAGTAAATATTAATAATCCATCGTCGTCACCAACTCCAAGGAGGTCAGCCAAGAATGTTTTAGATATTATTGAAGGAGGGGCAACTGAGACAGTATATATGATTATTATATAAATTTGCACTCAAAATTTATATTTAATCTGAAAATAATGAATTTAATGAATAAATTATATTGTGTTTAATAGATTAATTTTAATTTTTTACAGTATTTAAAATAGCAGAACCTCAACCCCAACTCCTGTACCTATTTTCAGAAAACATTAGTAGTGATGGCTTGCATTAAGTAAATGGTAGCGGCAGTCCTAATGACATTATTTCACCATAGAGACACAATGAAGATAGGTTTGTTAAAAAAATTAGAGTTTAAAGTGTACCTCAGCTTTAACAGAAGCATGGTAACTAAAGTTTGTCATCCAGTGATGATGATGGTGATTTTATTCATTTTATATGAAGTTTTTATTCATACTCAATAAGATTTTTATTAAAATTTAGGTGAAATCCAGGACAATAAATCTGACAAAACACTAAAGTAAAATTCGCCAAACATAGAGGACTTTTAAAATCACATAATGGCCAATTAAGCGAAAATGGAAGCCATTTCTGAAGTTTTAACTTCACAAGGAAACTAGAACTAATCTCACGATTTCCACGAAATAAATAACAACTATCCTGATAACTAAATAAATCTGTTTGAAGAAAGAAAATAGAGCTCATAAGCTCTAAAATTCAGCCCAGTATAAAATCCAAAAATATTAGTGATGCATCCTTCTCCTTCAATTGAATTTTCACAATAAATTTAACATGAATAATCACCAGATAAATAAAATGATAATACTAGTGATATAGCATTAGAATCCAATTTTCCAAGGCGTACAAACTATAAAAGTAACCAATCTAAAATCTCGATGGATAAATCACAATCTATAGTCCAGAACTAGAAAATTAACTCACTGATCTTTCAATCTCCAGTTTAAGAGCCAAATTTAACTTCGAATAATTTAAATGGCAGGTTATATGAAACTAATAACATTCTCTCCCAAAATTAACAGCAAAGTATCTTGAATATAAGTAAACCTTTGCATCAAAGAAATATGTCTCATTAAGTTACAGATATAAAAAATTAGTAGCATGTAAACGATACTTATCAAGACGAAGATAGCTTAGTTATGAGTGAGCGGGGAGATGGGGAAAATCATTCGAAAATCTAAAGCTAAAAATCAAAGAATTTCACTTCCTCTCAGAAAAAAGTTCCAAAACCCATGATATACATGGTTAAAAATTAGCAACAAACTAAATAACTAAGCATTATAAAGTAATAGCATTAAAATACCATAACAGATGAGGGAGGACTAGAGACTGAGATGGCAGCTAACAATCACCAAAGTAATTTATTTAAGATGTAAATGATAAATGGTTAATCTTAACTGAGAATCAGAAACAAGGCTGTTCTTCCTTCTAAAAAGAATATGGATTTCTAAACTTAAAATTTAGCATTCGAAAAATCAGAGGATCTTGATGATAATAACATGATTTTTTAAGACAACGACTTGATATATGTTAAAGGAAGAGCTAGAAACGATAACTACATTGATATTGCTGCTTCTTCTGTTTGCTGGGACCCAAATTAAATTATGGTAGAGGGTGGGGATAGATATACCATAGGGAGCAAAAGTATACCCTTTTCTGTAACACATAAACACGAGACAGAATTCTAGAATAACTTTTGTGATGACGGGGAAACATTCAAATTTTCCATGCTATAATAAACACCAAAATAATTCCCATCTTCAAGTAACAAAAATAAAGATCTCATGAATAATAACAGTTTGCATAAATCTAGTATGTTTCTTGAAACTCTTCAAAACTAATAGGCTTAAGAGAATAATGATCACATGGATGACTTTAATACCAAAGATTTCCCAACTATAGACAACGAGGAAGGAGCAGGTTTAGGAGGGAATTTTAGAACATCTGGAAAGAGTAATAATGAAAACGTTTCAAAATTCTATAACACTCAGTACTCTATGATATAAACTGTAACCACCAAAAGATTACAACTAGCAATATTAGAAGCAAAATGTAATGGAAGGAAAGTTCGAGCAGATTTAGAGTATTTTCAATTAAGATAGGATAAAAGTATTAGTAGTTACTAATTTCCTGATGGTTTAGTTATTATTGATGAAGAAGGACCCTTAATAATTCAAGATAGCGATATGTCTTTATTAAATGGAGTTGGAGGTTCAAAAGTACTGTTAGGAAATTAAAACACATTAATTATAAAAAACCTATAAACAGAGACATTAAGAATAAGTGCTCTGTAGTTCGAATTGCAATCTCCATCTTTAAAAAATGAATATGACACCCCACAAACTTAAACAGCCTCTGGTTAAGAAAACTAACTTTTTCACATTATCTAAGACGAGGAGTCTCAACATCCTAGTGCATAGTTAATCATGAAAACTAAAACCATAATTTTTGAAGACTGTGCTTTCCTGTAAGATGCTGCTAATTATGAATTTAGTGAAGCTAACTAAGGCACTTTAAGCAACAAATCTTGCATGGTTGCAATGAAAATTTCGAATTTTTCTGCATCAGTATAGTATGACATTTAATTCTAGAATTGTGCTTTCTTAGGTTTCCATCACGGTCTAGTATGCAATTCCCCAAATGTATAGATCTCGATCTTCAATTGCATGTTTAAAAAATAACACTTTGAGAGTATAATTGGCATTGATTTGTAATACTTGAAACTTAGCTAGACTATTTTTAAGAAGTCTTGCGTTTTAGATAGCTATAGGTCAAGTCTGAGTTTGATATACAACCAAAATATAACTCCTTAGTCGGAAGATTGCGTTGTGGAAATAATAGGTTGCACTTTTAGAAAGTGCTATGGTCTTGGTTTACAAATAGCTGGTTTAGAAAAATAGAATCAAAAATTGTAAATAAAAATCAAGGACAGCAAGTTTCAGCTGTGTTAAGGGTAATCCTCCTTGAAATTCGAAAACTTAAAGGGAGTCTAGCTAAATAGGTTTGAGTATAGAGAAAGTAATTTAACACAGAAAAGTCATAATTCTCAATCTCCTTCTAGAAAATAACTCAAACAAGACTAAATGATTAAGTTGACTGATTGTCAATTCACAGACAGTAAAAAGAATGGCATAGAATTGAACAATGTATTTTCTGGATTTCTCATTAAAAGATGTCTCTTTAAAGACAACAAAGACTCTGGAATTTATATTAATTAATAAATCTAAGATAGTGATACTGTGGTTTGTGGGTGCACTTGCAGACCAAATGCCAATTAATCTTCTTTTCTTTAAGTGAGTCAATTTAATGATAAATAAGCAGTTGAGGATAGCCCTGGTAATTAATAACAGCAAACAAATAGCAATAGAATGGGCAAAGAACAATAGCAAGCAATAATAGTTAATAAGATAGAAGAGTGCTAAATATAAATGAACTAGATGCACGGAATTGAAATCATAGGGTACAAAGAAAATGATCTGATTATTAGTGACTGCACCATTCTTGATAACTTTTGTGATGGAATCAACTTATCAGCTGAAAAAAGTATATAAAAAAAATAAAATATTTTCAGTATGTATCTTATTATCTAAATAACTTAAGTTCATTAATTATTAAATTAATTAAACATGGAAAATTAGTAAATAATTGAGGACATTTCCTTGACATCAGAAATTATCTATGAAAAAGCCTATATTTTTTCACATTTTTAAACTAATGAACCAAAAGTTGGATTATATTACGTAAATAAAAACGCTCTACCTCTGATTTAAACGACTAATGATATTAAACAAAGCCAATATGAATTGAGCAGAGAATTAGACAATACATTATTAGATTTAAATAACACTGTGAAGGAGACTTAAGAATTGGGAACATTAAATAATGGCTTTGCAGATAATATGCTTGACACCCTATAATAAAAATTTATAGATTAATCTCATAATATTATAAAATATAATCTCATAATAAATTAAATCTTGAAAGATAAAGGTTTAAAAATTGAGGAGGAAAAGAAAGGACCTATTAGTGGAATGCTAAATTCATTCTTCTCAAGTTTTAAGAAATGAATGTGAAAAAACAAATGTACATGTATAAACTATTAGATTTGGTTAATGATAAGAATTAGCAAAATTTAAAGTCAAGTTTTTCTATAATAAAAATAATCAGAATTCTATCACTCATTATTGTTAAAAGCATTTTCATCGTTATTATCTCCCTCGTTAGCATTATGTTCGTTCTCATTTTGCATACTTGATACTATCACATCAAGCACCTGACTATCAATTGTTTATTTTTTTATTTTAGCATTATTGCATTCTACTAGAAATCCCTTCTTTTTCAAAGCAGCCAACTCAATATTTGCAATTTCTAAGTCATTTTTATTTTATCGCTTGATTTGAGTTTAATCGTATTGCTCGTGACTAAATATCGAGGGTCTCTATCTACTCATACTTAATTTATCTATAAACTCCTGTATCAAGCAGGAAACAGGGATTTTGTTCATGAAAAAGTTAAAGTCCATCTCAAGCTTCTTAACTTTATAGGTAAGCAAATTTGTCTTCACATAAATTTCATACAATAAATGAACTTCCATGAAGAGAGGACATTAACAGACTCTTATCTCATTTTCTATGGGACAAACTAGTACGTTACTTAAAATGTCTGAGATATCCTTGGATTAAATTTGGCCATCATTATCGCCATCCAACAGCCTAAATATGAAATAGTTTTTATCTATAATGTTTCCAACAAATAAGGGCAATAGTGTGGCTATGTACTTTGGCAAGTAAATCCTCTTCATGTTAATTCCCTCAGATAAAACGTTATAGAATCTAAGTGATAAAGATTCGTTTGAGATCAAAAACACTTTTTTGAAGTTTTCTATTATAGACTACTATGTCAAAAATAAGCTTAACTTATCATCTTCCTACTGTCTGTTTTTACTCAAAAGCTTGAATGAGCCAGTAAGATTTTTAATTAATTATTTATCATAGTGTTTAAGTATCTTCTGATATTGCTAAAGTCTTCTTGTGTATTAGTAGTCATCACCATCTACTGATGAGAAAATGATTTGAATATTTGTGGATGTGTTCTTGCGTCTTACTTATTTTTAGAAATTCGAATTATTAGACATCCCTGATTAAGTCTGTTTTCTTATAACTTCTCGGTAACTCAGTGTTGTTAAGAGTTAGAAAAGGTCTTCAATAAAAGCTGGTATTTCATTTTCAAAAGGCAGTTTAACAAATTACTCAAACGTCATTTATTTGCATTTCTTTTCAGATTAATTTTGCTTTGTATAGTTCATCAAGGTTTAATTCTTAAGGTTTTATTGAGCTTCTTTTCGTTCTTTAATCATTTATTAAACTGGATTATTGTGTGAAAATGCACTTATTTGGGGACTTATGCTTTGATTCGAGTATTAGTAGCTTGAAATATAAAATATAAAATAATTCTAAATATGATTAATAGAAGATAAATTGCTTGTGTTTGTCTTAGGGGCTGTCTCGATATCATTCATATTAGTCTAGGCACTTTCATAAATAGCTTAAAAGATTTTCTTCATTCTTATATCTTTCTTTACTCCCTATCTTGGACTTATTGAATTTGGCATACTTAGAGACTTATTCTAAATTTTCCCCCTAGTTGGAACTCCTATTCTTTTCCTGACAGTTGAACTACTAGAGTGATTATCAGAATCCTCAGAGATCTAGCCAAAAGATGTTATGTTTTTATTTCCAGTTTATTACAATTTTTTGTTATTTACCAAGCTTAAAGTTGCTTGAGTGTGAATAGCTAGGTTTGTTCCAGGACTTTTGATATCATTAATGTGCTATTTTTGAAATTTATGCTGCCTTTCAAGATCTCTAATGATTCTTAAATATGGATATACACAAGAATAGGTGTTTTATAATTTCTAAATGATAATGTTGAAGTCACTTTGAAATGATTAGATATAAACAGAGCTTTTAACTTAAGGATGATAATCTTTGTAATTTATGGATAATGACAAGTTGTGTTCATTATTTCCACCACTATTCAAGCTACCAATGTTTTATGATGATGAGTTTTTATATCTCTAAGAACTTTCAGTGCCCTCTTATTGATTACAAGAGCTTTGTATTTTATCATTAGACAGAGCCCAGATAATTTGAAATAAATCATGTTCACAGATAAACCCTTTATTTCCAACATCTATTATAATTCACGTATTATTTATTTGGATATATTTTATTTTTCTTCAATAAATTAAATATTGATTAGATTTTAAATTTTTAAAGATACTTATGAAACGCATCAAGCAGCAAAAATAGCTGATATTTATTAATAATATATCAATTAAATTAAAGGTAAAATAAAAAATTTCTATATGTCTATACTAAATTTTATTAAGATAGTTTAATATGAAAGTCTTATAGACTCTGAACTACCAATTATAAGACAAAGATATATATATTTTGCTTGCTAAATTTACTTTTATTTCAATTAAATATTATAGTTTAAAAGATTTCGTCTATTATATTACACTTTGTTAATATTTAGAATAGCAATTTATAGATATTAGGTACTTGAAAATTATTAGAGTTTTATGGGTTCTATGAATTTTAAATGCTAAAGAAAGTATGATTAATTAAGTCGATGTAACTATTAAGTTCTATGTTATGCATTTGCTTGTTATATGTTTCTAGTATAATCATAAGTCGATCGGAAATAGATTTACCATACCTCTTTGAAATGTAGCCTTTTAAGTTTTACTTGGAGAGTCTAAGATTTTTCAAAACATAGAGAATGTTCGGATTGTTCTAAGTTTATTGTGAATTCAGAGATCCAATTTGTATGTTAGGTTGATGCGACGATACATTTTTATCTTGCCTTTAATCAAGCTTAGGCTTGGGTGAAGTTGAGTTGTTAGAACTCTGATTGTTATTTGTGCTGCCTTAATTTGAGCTACTTAACCCCTGTAAATTGTTAGATGTATAGTTAGTAGTGCAAAGCTTTTTGAATAAGTCATGAAAGGGCTTATTGTTTATGTCAAGCAGGGATTATTGAAGAAATTGCTGCTTTTACAGTTTCTAAACTATCTAAACTCTTCTAGTAATAATTGTGGTATCATCATATACAGTCTAGATATGTGCTATTGGACTTTAACCTCCTAGTAAAAATTGATTAGATTCTTAGTTTCCTTTCTTCTTATCCTAAAAAGGATTTAGTTAGTTTACTTGAAGGTTGAACTTCGAAGTTTTCTCTCCTAAAACTGGAAGTTTGTTACCTTAATAATTCGTAGTTTCATTTGCATTTCGCTTTTGTTAATTCTTGAACAATTTAGTAGAGCTTTTGCTCTATGTCAAGTCAAAATTAACAGCTTGTTGCGATTAATTGCTCTGAAACAAATTCTTGTTAATGGCAGATTCTTTTACTCTTGGTTTAGACTTTTGATTATTTGTGCTGGTTGGAGTAACTCCGAATAGGTTTTAGTTCTAAGAAGCAGATAAATCATTCTCAAATATAATTCGGCTTTTCCTAGACGTACCCTCACCATTTTAAACGCAATTAGGGTTTAATGCAATAGAAGAATTAAGATCTGAAATTTAGTAGTTTATTCCAAGCTACATATCAGTTTTTGGACTGACTCTATCAATAATTTGTTTAATCTTTTGATTGGTGTCTAAAACGTCTTTATCCATGGAGGTGTTGTAAATGTGAGTTTATTATTGCTCAATCGGGGGGGTCTAAGTCGGTGCAAAAATTTTTTCAAAATCCTAAGTCGGTGCAAAATTATTTACTCAAAAACATCAAAATCCCTAAGTCGGTGCATGATCGATTTTTGACATTATTGATATATTTCATCATCCTGCCTCACATAAAAAGTATCATTATTAACTAAAATTTTTTTCTCAGCTTCTGAATCGAACTCCTTCATTAAATTTTAATCATAGGACACTTATTTTTTTCTATGACAGATATTTTTTTAAGTAAAATTAAAAAATATTTCATCTTTTAATATCTAATTAGTCAGTAAGCAACAAAATTGGGGATTAAGAACATCATAATTATTTGCTAAATTTAATGATGTCTGGAATTAAAAAATTCGTACATTTTGATTAATGTATTTAAAAAATGATAATTAATTGAGTCAATGGTTTTTATAATAAGGCCAGACATCATTAAATTTAGCAAATAATTATGATGTTCTTAATCCCCAATTTTGTTGCTTACTGACTAATTAGATATTAAAAGATGAAATATTTTTTAATTTTACTTAAAAAAATATCTGTCATAGAAAAAAATAAGTGTCCTATGATTAAAATTTAATGAAGGAGTTCGATTCAGAAGCTGAGAAAAAAATTTTAGTTAATAATGATACTTTTTATGTGAGGCAGGATGATGAAATATATCAATAATGTCAAAAATCGATCATGCACCGACTTAGGGATTTTGATGTTTTTGAGTAAATAATTTTGCACCGACTTAGGATTTTGAAAAAATTTTTGCACCGACTTAGACCCTCCGCTCAATCAAAATATTGGAAATAGAAATATATGTAATTGGAAAATTTTAAATTACACATCCTACTCTTTTTTTTAATTAATTATTAAGATTAAATAAGATAAAGAATAATTTTGTGGAAAAATAATGAATAAATTTAACAATAAACTTAATAATTTTGTTGATACTTCTAATTTGAAAATAACACTAATTCAAAATAAATAAATTAAATAATAATTATAAAAGCATCTTGCATTAATTTAGTAAACGTTACATCTTAACATTTTTACAAAATTAAGATTTTAGCAATAATAGTTTAATCATGTATTTTGTCTGTTGTTTTGAGGCTAGGTTGCTTTTATTTTCAATTCTGGCTTAGTTTAAATAATTGATTTCGAATAATATATTTATATTTTATATAAAATCTTTTTCTATATCATTATTTTAGTTTTATCTTTAGACTCTTCTGCGTTTAATTTGTCCATATAGAAATCGAATTTTTAATTTGACTGATTCTTTCCATCCAGGTCTACAATCACAAATTTAGCAAATTGACTCTGTTTCTTTTGGGTCTGGAACTTTCCACTATACTCTCCTGCACTTAAGCGTCTCTTAGTAAACATCGAATTGCTTTGATCTATTGAGTTATTAAAGTTTTACCGAGCTAAGTTTGGGTTTTGAGCTGGACTATTTGGATTTCTGAAGCTTTATATCGTAGAATTGTATAACAAAAAATTTTAACACATTAATTACTATAATATGGCTGAAAATATTTTAGCCCAAAACATTTATAGACAGAACTGTTGGCACTTTTCTTGTAATCGCTTGGAATAGGTTTATAAATGCCTCGTTTTGCAGCTTCATCTATAAATATTTAAGCTGCTTTGGGGTGGATACGCTCCATTCTCTCGATTCTATCCAAAATATCAAATTATTATAGAAGCAGTGATTCTTAAGCTTCCTAACGTTTTTACTACTTAATTAGGTTTGTTAGGTTTATATCTGAGTTGCCATCGTTGTTTTATTGTAAAAATTGTATAAAAATTTGAAGACTTAAGAGTAAAAGAAGTAAAATTTTCATTTAAATTTCCCTTTATTAATACTCCGTTTCTTGGGATTTTTTAGAAGAAGCTAAATTAGGATTTAAACCCACTTACTATGTTTTCTTATGAGTGTGCTTAGTGTGAAATGAGAAATCTTCATTATGAAGGTAATTGTGTTGCTGAGATATAGCCATTGAAGCTGAGTCTGCTGATAATCGCTTCTATCTCAATCTATCCATTATCAAAGGTTTTATATTCGAAAGCATTTTATACACTTTATGAAACTTAATTATTATACAGATTGATTTTTAATTTTATCTAATTATCTCTTTTTAATTTAAAGATTTTAGAAGGGGTTTAATGAATTTATAAGCGAATGGAGAATTTATTGAAAAATGTAAATATTTTACTATATTTTATAACGATTTAAACTATTATTAAGACTTTATAGAAGTCAATTATTTTTTATGTTTATCAGAAAATATAGCAATTATTGTTGTTATTATTCTAAGTTTAAACTTTACTCTGACTATTATTCTCTTATACTTTATACTTCTCGCTACTTTTATTTGCTTTTTTATCGCTATTTTCAATTTTGTTCTTATTTTCAACGAGTTTGGCTTTGTCGCTATGTTTATTATTCATGTTGTTTAAACTACCAGTTATAATGTTTTCACTATTAAATCTCACTATTTGGTCGAAATCTTATTATGTGGATTTGATAGGGTGTTTTGGATAGTTTTAGAGTGTAGTAAGTCTGCGGTTTGAACTTTACTGGCTTTAAATGCTGTGACTGCTTTGATTAAATTTAAAAGAAAAGATAATGAGCTGGTGAAATAAAATCATGAGCAAGATATAATATATGATTCCCAAGCATCTAATGTTTATTGAATGAGCTTCCTCTAGGTTGTGCACTGCCTCTACCCCCTATATCTTAATCGCTCTTTATATTGAAATCTATGCTGTCACCTTCTCCTTTATTCAATCCATACAAATCAAACTACTGTTTATTGCATGAAAAAACTTATAAATAATTTTTATAAGTCATAAAATGTTTCTATATTTTTGCAATATCAAGGGAAAAATTTGATTATTCATTCTAATGAAGTTCTTTAAATCTGTCAGCGACTCCAAGCTGCTAACTTAAATTAATAGATAGGTTATTTTAACTGAGTTGTTACTATTGTAAATTTTATTATATCTCAAAATCGTTTTAATAGTTTTACTGTCTATTGGTAAGTAAAAGTTTTTGTGATTGATTCATGTTATTACCAATATGTTAAAATTAAAATCAAATTCTTTTTGCAAAGTAAATGGGATTTTTTAAAATTCATGGAACTAAATTCAATATATTAATAAACAAAATATCCTTAGAGTGGGCAGTTGTATCTTGCTTTGACATCCCACCTCTAGATGTCTAAGTCGCATTTTACTAATTTTATTGCTAATAACGCTTACTTTTAATATTTCCACAAGGCTGGCATAGTCTGCCAATACAACTTGAAACACTCATTTTCCTCTTCTTTGCTTATTTAATAGGTTAATTTTCATCTGTATAGTTGTCACTCTGGCTCTAAATTCCAATCCCTCTGTTATTATTTCCATTTAAATTACCGTAGGTTTTTAGCGATTTTTAACCAGAAGATTTACCAATTCCATATAGAGCTGAAAAAGATGAAAACTATTCTTCAATTAGAGTCATTTCGAGGTTTTAGTCTAATATTTTAGAATCATCATGAGCTTTTTGAATACATGAATCGCTTAACTCAAAACCCTTCTAGATTTATTATTCGAGTTTATTTGTTTGTACTTTTCGATATTTCAAGAATTTTGTCTTTTTGTATGGTTGTTCATCGTTGATATTTCATGAAAACCGTAAAAATAAAGTTTGAGAATCTCTTTATATTTTATGTTTTAATTAATTAACTATATTAAAGCAATACATACATCAGTATTGAGATTATTAGAAAATTCGTTACCATACAAATAATACCAAGTTTTATTGGGCAACTCTGATGCTAAATGTAGTCCAATATTTTTATTAGAGCTTATTTTATTAGTATTTAATTGAATTTTTGGAGTTTGTAATTAAGCCATTTGACCATTTCTCTGGGATTTGAGGGGTCTCTGGGTTGAGGATTGATTTTTAGGGAGAGTATTACTTTTTGGGGAGAGAAGGTTTTTATTGAGAGGATCCCCATCGTTTGATTGGTTAGTTTATTGTCTGCTTAGTTGATCTTAATCACCTAAATCTTCAGCTGATAAGTTAATTAGAAATTTAAATATTTTGCAAAGTAGTACTTAAAACTATTAAAGATTTTATTGCAAATGGTTACATTAAGAAATCACAATAGTTAAGATAATCATTTTTCATAATTGAAGCAATTTCAAAATTCACAATTTAATAATCGGACTTATATTTCCAGTATTAGCTTTAGACAGATTGCCAGATAATTACTTCTTTGCACCACCATCTTTCTTAAGTCTTTCTATCTCTTTAAGTTTAGCTTCTTATTCGTAGACTTTATTGTTTAGATCTATAAAGAAGAGTGCCATTCTTCGTTCTATATTTGAGATTCTACTCATTGCTCTATCCATTCTGTCCACTCTATCCTATAATTGTTCCAGACGCATTTCATAAAATTTTTAGCATCGAAACTTACCTAAATTAAATCATAAAGTTATAAATGTAAAAAATAAACATGGCTATAGATGGTGACTCATCATAAGCTTCTTTAATAGTGTCCATGTCTTCTTTATGTTTGTCAATCATGTTTTAAATCAGAGTAGCAGCTGGCAATGAATGACTCTCAGCCTACTTATTTACATTCTTAGAATATCATATCATTTAAACACAACAAATAGAAATATAGCTATAGATTTAAACATTTTACAATTCACATTCTTGAATAGCTTAATCTAAGACTTAAGCTGACTGTAAAAGATAAATCTTAGTGAGAAACTTCTGCCATCCCTACGTATTTTACTCTTGTATAATCTCATACTGGTTCTTATTACATCAGCTGCTCTTCCCAGAGCTTTGTCCTAAGCCATTTCTTTTTTCAAAGTATTGTAGGCTTTAGCTTCAGCTGGTTCAAAGTTTGTTTCATTTGAGAGTACCACAACTATCAAGGAGATTAGCACATTTCCTACTATGAATGATAGCACTCCAAAGAAACGACCGAAGAATGTGCATAATAAGATATAGAAAAATATTTTCATTCAAATTTAAAGGTAAATATAATGTCTGAGGGTAGAGATCTCCATAACCCACAGTTGTCATAGTGATAATTGTTAGCCAAGCAGAGTTCAGAATTGGCTTGAATTTATCAACATTGTCAATTCCGTCTTTATTGACGAAAGACCTATAAGAATTAAGTAAAATTCTGAAATACTTACAATTCACATGTACGGATAATGAAGCCAAGATAAAATATACTCACAACCATAATAAAGCCAACCATAACAAAAGGGCGATATTTCAATTCACTCTTTATAGCAAATATCAAATCTATTTTTTAGTCGTGGCGTTTGCCCACTCGAATAGCTGCGTTTGTGTTCCAAGAGCAGTAGTGCCAATAAATTCTAACTATCAAGTAACTTTTACATAGTGCAATGATATTAATTTGATTAACTATAGGGCGAGAATAATTTAGTGATTCTATGGTAATATATTAAAAGATATTCATAACAGCATCAAAACTAAATTAAAGTATTAAAGTCGAAATTATAAGAATTACAGTAAATTACCTATATTAATAACTCCCTCCATCAAGTTTCCCGCTGAAAGTAAAATTAACTCCCGGTGGAGATATTGTCGAACATATTATTAATTCTAAGAAAAGTTTTGGTACTAAACCTGCTCTCCAACAGCCTGCTTTAGGTGGGATTAATCTTTGTACTTTCATTCTTTTCAAAAGCCTTTAATATCTTATCAAAATTAAGAAGTCTATAGAGAAAATTTTAAACTCTGCTAATTAGAGATTGAGATAGATCATAAGATACCTCACTTTTATATAACTTACTAAGAATAAAAGTAAAGAATACCATGGCCATTCTGTATTAATCGGTTTATGCATTTGAAATATAAGTGACATTATATCTATCGACCGTCTCTGTGCTAGTGACAATCTCATTATTTCCATTCAGACTGGACACTTCAACTTCAGTCATGAATGTATTCACAGATATAGCCACTTCACCCTCGTTATATGTCACAACTCCTATGATTATAGCGACTAAGGCTACAACCGTGTCTATGATTTTAAGATGTTTGTTTATTGCTCTCTCTTAATCTTCGAAACTTTAAGTTTTTTGTCTTCTTCGTTTGCTACAAAAATAAAGGTTTAGTTCACAATAGTATGACAATTAAGTATATAATTAGAAACTAAGGTTTTACAAGATTTTTAAATAAAGAATATATAACTTACGCTTTAAGTTTGACTTCAAAGGCTCTACTTGCTTTTTACAGTGTCCTATTAATTTATTCATTAAGATTTTCTTCGAATTATTAAATTTTATCATAATTATCTACTTAGAGCCCAGTTTATTCAAAGTCTTGGTTAGTTTTGTTAAAATATTTAGTGTCGTTCAGACCCATATTTTCATCGCCCTCGGTTTAAGGCATTTTTTTAAAGTTATAATTAATAAAATAGCAATTAATTTAAATTTGATTTAATAAATAAATAAAACTAAGATTCAAATTGGATGTTATTGTACTTGTTTAATATACTAGAATTTTATTTAAATTGTAATATATTTATTTACAAATATCATTTTTCATATCCTTATTATATGTTTATATCTTACTGATTGATAAGTTTTAATAACTAATCGTTTATGGTACTAGATTATAATGTTACTGGAAATTTAGCTAATATTTTCCCATTTCACATATTTAAATGGGCTTACCCATAAAGTCAATTATATAGCATTTCCTTTGTCTTTTTGGCATGTATCAGTTATTTTTTAGCATTAAGTGGGAATATCTTTGATCTTTAGAAAGTGATCTGTTGAACAATACTTGATAGCTTACACTCTATCTATTTTAATTTTTTGTAGATTCGGAACCTTAGCGGGGAGGATCATATGGCAGAGTAATCATAAATGGCGGTTTTTAACTTTATAGTATAAAAATTCATTAATGATTTTAAATACAATGAATTAAAGAAATTTTTTTTAAAATTTTAATGGTTTTTTGGCATTTAGAGGAGAATTGCCAGCAGTACTGCATATCTTTTTAGTAAGAAGTTATTTAATCAAGTTTTTCTTACGAGTGACTTGCAAAGTTTTTGGATGCCATTTTTAGTCATGAGATTTTTATGATGAAAAATCATCATCAAGTTTATCTATTTTTTCATCTTCTTGCTCATTTTATAGTATTTTTTACTATTTTTAGATCTTGATACGCTTTTTAATGTCAATGTAAGATTTTGGATTGAAAATTATCTGCCTATAAGCTTCGCTATTTTTATTTTTATAAATTCATTAACATAGAACTATATGACAATTTCAGAAAATAATAAAAACTTTTATATTCTAAAAATTAAGAGCTATTTTTGTCTAAATTCAATGCAGAAACAGGATTGTCTGCGATTCTCTGCAAATAATTATCATTGGAATTGATTTCATTATCTTCATTATGAAGTTTCTTCAGAAATTAGGCCTACATGTAAGTCGACCGTATTTAAGGATCATTGGTTTGTCCTGCACCAACATCCAACATCCCCCCTTTGCTAAATTAAAATAATTGACATTCTATTATTTCTAGTTTATTGTATAAATCAAACTTTTTGAATTCATTGAAATTCAAAAATATGTTTTAAATAATATTTTAAACTAAACTGATTTTGATTCCTGCCAGGCAATGTTTATTGTTAGGCAACATAAAATGTTTTAGTTTTTCGATTTTTCAATTTTTTTTCTTTAATGTGCTCATCTTCGACTTCAGCTACAGTTTCGATACTACTTCTATGTTTTGTTAGCTATTATTTTATAATCGGTGTGATCACTGTAGTAGTGTTAATAATTTAGGAATCATTTTTAAACATTAATTTTTTCATACACTTTAATTGATATATCTAAAAAAAACTTTAACAATTAATATTGTTTTTGAGAGATCTTTTTGACATATCAATTTTGCTACCTGATTTCAACACTATCTAATCCGTTTATTACTTGCTAATTTTTCTTTCTTAAAACATTGAACTAAATCCAAAAGTCAATGGAGGTTTTGCTTAAGGCGATCCTCTTCCCAGTAGAGGAGAAATTAATTCATTCTGGCCAACTTTATTTTAAAGTTAATTTATCAACGGAGTTAATTTGGTGCTATGGAGTTTTGATGTTGGGGATTAACTATGACTAAAATTTTAAATCGATTCAGGAACAGTTATGTTTTAAATTTATTCCTTAATTCAATAATTCACTAAAACGTACAATAGTATTTAAAAGAAATAATTATAAGATTTGAAATCAGTTAAACCAGAGATATTTGAATATCTTGGGCCTTAGTTAAATAATCTGGATTAGTCAAACATGCCCAAAGAGGTTCTTGGTAAACTTCTCAAAGATTACTAGGTTTTTAATTCAGATATTTAATATAGCGGATTTTCCGATTACACTATACTCTCTATAGTCCAACTAAAAAATTCAAGCAATTTAATATATATTTTATGAACTATCAAAAATCTTAAATATCTAATGATTTTTTCTATTATAGTTTAAATTTTGTTAAAAAGGAAATTGCTAAAGACATTAAATTTTTGAATAAAATTTTTTATCTAATCAAAATTAGCATTTTTTCACAACTTTCAAAACATTTATATAAAATGTTTAAAAGTGAGATAAAAAAGGGGTAGGTAAAATTATTTAAAGATATAGATGAACATTACTTTTTAAAAGCACTGAGCACACTTATCCTCTACTCTACTTTTTTCAAGTGAAATTATGAAGATTTTATATGATTCTAATACAAATTTTGATAGTTTTAATACTATCTGTCAGTTGATAAAGAACTTGTGTCTTGATATGATGATTTAGGAGAATATTTCTATTGAGTTTTTTATTTATTTATAACTATCTTTGAATTTGTATCTTCAGCCTCCTCGCTTTACTCTTCTTGAATATATAAAAAAAGTAAAGTTTCATAAAGTAAAACAATTCAAATATTGCTCATCCTTTTAATTTCAGCTGAACTGAGTTAAATAAGTGGTTGTTGATTAACATGTTTAACCTTTAATTTTGACATAATTTCTGAAACATCATCTTATTTTTAAACTGTTTCTTTTGGATCTTCAAAACTCAGAGTTTGTTAAATTTAGTTTTGTTATTATGTATAAAATTTATGAACTAAATCTTGTGAATTGATATTTCTAGAACTTGAGTTTTACAACGATGGTGTTTTTGAACCTTCTCTAATCATTAATAAAAGTGCCTTCTTGGATAAAAAAATATAAATATTGGAACTTTACTTCTTTTGAACTTTAAATCTTTTATTCAAGATATCTGAATCAGTTTATATTTGCCCCTCACCTATTATGATAGTAATCAGATTATCATCATGAGATTTTTAAACAGTATCGCTGTTTGGAGTGAAGGTTGTTAGTTAGTTGTAAGTTGAAATTCTAATAAAAAAAACTTAATTGAAAAAAATCACTACAGACTATAGATTCTTATCAATTAATATAATTAATAAATAATTCTTTGTTTTTTTTAAATAACTAAATTATACTTTTTTAATTAATTTTACTCTATTGAATATATTTTATGAAGGTTCCCTTTTTATTTTTGCTTTTAGAACTATAATAAAAATTCTAGTTGTAAGGATTTACTCCCAATTCTATATTTAAATAAAAAATTTTATTTAAAAAATCAACTTATGTTCAATTTTATTTAACAAACTATTGTAAGCTATCTATTCTGCCCACCCTTGTTCATTAATTTTATACTATATAAACATACCTAAATTAAAAATCAATTATTAGTATGGAGTGACGATTTCCTATTGTTGTTGTTCATTGTTATTTTGAATTTAATTATAATTAATATGTTGGACTGACTTATTTAAAACTTATTAAAACTGGTATTTACTAAGATAAAGCGTCAAATTTAAATTTATCATAAAAAAAAATGATAGTTTTTTTTTATTCGAAACATTTATTTTAGTATTTTTTTAAATAAATTATACATTTAATTTCCTGAAGTTTTATTTAGAATTTGATTAGTTTCACCAATAATTTTTGAATGAATAAAATTATAAGAAAATATATTTTATACATAAATGATCTATAGATTGATCTTAAACAGTGATGTTACTTTCATTATGATAATCTTTCTAAGTATTTTGCTAATTTTGATTTATTTTAAGCGATTTAGTAGATTTTGATTGAATTTTCAATGAAATTTATAGACTGCATATTTTGCACATTTGCCTTAGATTTAATTATACTTAATCATTGCATAAAATGCATTTTTATCGAATGTTCTCAATTTAATTGTTATTGATCAATTTTAATTATGTTGAAGTTTTAATAAAGTTTTAAATTATATTATTCCAATATCTTTGTTAAGAAATACAAAAATTATAGTTTTTAAAATTTAAATGCTTTAGCTTTTTGTTTTATATTATATTCTTTATAATTCTAATTAAAAATATTCAATTTTAATAATAGTTACACACATTTTATTATGTTCTAATTATTGTGATTATGGCATGTATTTAACATTTGTGTCTGTGAATTTTTGGTATTCCTTCAAATAAGCAGAATATTATATAAAAATATAAGCCAGTTAGGGGAGAGTTGTTGTTTGGTTTTTATTTTAATCACTTTTTTGGTATATTGCATCGTTTTATTGCTATTAGTTTTGATCACTAAGTTTTTGGGGATGTTTTCTGAATTGTTTTTTTGATAAATCTTTTTTAGTGAAGTTCCCGTACTAAAATTTATATTTTTATATATTTTATAAATTAATCTTTATAAAACTATCAACTAACTTCCGGACTGATTCCATTGTAAGAATAATAATTATTTTATTGATAAATTTGTGAATATCTCTATTTGAATATATTCTAAGCACCATATAAGATCTATCTCCTTTTTTATGAATACTAGTTCATGGTAGAACTCATAAGCATATTTGGCTAGAATTGATATATTATTATATTTCTTAGCATTTGAGATGTTCCAAATGTTCTCAATTCTATTCGTTGTTATCTAAACTCCAGATACTACTATTCCTATGATAGCTCAGTGTTTTAAGAAATATTTAATGAGTCATAAAATACACTGTTTTTAAGTTATGTAAAATTTATTGAATTTCCCATTATTAATAAAAAGTGCATGAAACTTCCCCCAAAATTTTTATTGATTATTCATAGAAAGTTAACTCATATAAATCAATAAATTGATATTGAATATTATTTAAAAGCTGTTAAAAAATTAATTTTATTTGATTTATAAAATATTATGTATGTTTTTTATTAATAACAAAATATTATATAGAACTCCTCGACCGATAAGAATTTTCAGCTGATATATTGTAAAAAATTAAATAAATAAATTATAATTAATTGTAGTGAGTGGATTGATCACTAGGAAAAAATACATTTTATCTTTATTTTTATTACAAATTTTCGGAAGAAGGATTTTCCTGTAATTAACATATTTGTTCAGGAGAAATATTATTGTTAAAATAGATAAAAATAGGAAATTTGAGAAATACAAATTGATTATTGATTTATTACTAATTACAACTGTCATGAATTAGGAGTACCATTAATACTAATATGATTTAGATTTAAAAATGATTTAATTAATTAAATATATATTAAAAAGTGGTCAGGTGGTCAGGCCAGGGTTTTTGGTGGTCCACCGAAATTATATCACAAATATGTGCGATAAATACTACCGAGGTGTAGATCACTCAAATGACGTTACCTCTCTAAACACAACTACTCTATCTCTGACCACCATCTCTGTGATCTCAAACGGCTGCATTCTTATCTTTGTGATCGGTTTGGAATCTCGAATGGAGGAACCGGGCTACCATTGGCGCTGTTAAAGGGAATGTCTCCTCCCCGCTTTAAGACGGTATCTCGGATTGGCAGAGCAGGCATCTCGACTTAAAAGCATTAGCATCTTCGGGGTCCATCTTGCTAAAGGGCAGAGTGTTTGATGTTATGACTATGAAGCATCCCGTGTATTTGTATTCCACGCCGCCGTACTTCTGCTCTATGGCCATCCCTTCCCCCTCCATCAACCGTTTCATTCCTGCAATCCCCGACTAACCAAATACCTTAGGAAGATTGAGCTCGTTCGCGATTAGTATTTGTGGCTCGCCGGCCTTGTCTTGATTTATTGGTACGTGGAAATGCGAATTGGACTGTACGTATTGCTCGCACACGAATATCTCCTCCAGAATGCGAGTGATTTTAGTCTTACCCGTATTGGTGGCACCGTATATCCACATGCTGTGAATCTTACTGTTCTTGCGCCTTATTAAGAGCTCATACAGTGCATTGAGAATATGGAGGTAGCCGAGTGCTTGTAGGTCGGCATCCTTGGGGGACTGGCTTCATCTCCATTTTTCTTGAGATCGGCAATGTATTCTTGGAGAGATGTTATTATTGGTACCCTCTCTTTAATGGCGAAACCAAACTTCTGGATCACTTGATCGGCGTAGTTCATTGAGCTGTATGTCTTGGCAATTGCTACTAACTGGGACACATCGCCTGAATTCTTTCTAATGTACTCCTCCTTTGACTGTGCACCCCCTGAAAGCCTCTCGATCATGTAGTCATTGGTAACATCGACAGCGCCTTTAAATCCGCGGTTCTGCATTTATGATTCCTTCTCCCGCTTAGCATTCACTTATGCGATAAACTGCTCAAAATGGTGAGAGGGCCCGTAAATTAGCTTTAGTCCATCCACTGCAGATGCGAACTGCTCGAATGAATGATGCCCGAGAAGCTTCGTGATTAGTTCCAACTGTTCCATAATCGCCTTGCCCTTGCGCTTCTTCTCAGTGAAGAATTGCCTATTTGCTCCGGTGGAATCAGTCTTGAAGCGAATGCAGAGGTAGTAAATCTCATTGGAACGATCGGTGTAGACCTCGATGTGGCTGAAACCCGGAATCTTACTTGTCATCAAAGACTGGCACTGCTTCCAGAGGTCTTCGCTACCCTCGCTTTGTATCTGTAGGATGAATTAGTGGCGGTTGTGGGACATGATTATTTTAATACTTACCGGGTCCTCCGCGCAGTTATAAGGTCACAGTGGCTCCTCATTCGATTAAACATTCGTCTCAGTGGTCTCCGGTATGTTGCCGTCATTTGAGTGATCTACACCTCGGTAGTATTTATCGCACATATTTGTGATATAATTTCGGTGGACCACCAAAAACCCTGGCCTGACCACCTGACCACTTTTTAATATATATTTAATTAATTAAATCATTTTTAAATCTAAATCATATTAGTATTAATGGTACTCCTAATTCATGACAGTTGTAATTAGTAATAAATCAATAATCAATTTGTATTTCTCAAATTTCCTATTTTTATCTATTTTAACAATATTAACACGAAATTAGTGAGCTGGTTGGAGTTTTATAACATTCTTATTATGAAAAAATAGTACTATTTTTTCATGAAAAATATCTTATTAGAGAATCAAATAATTGTGTTGAGATAGACTTACAATTACTCTAATAAAATCTTTGTTATTAAATACATAATAACTGAGAGATATGAAGATTTTACTTTAATTGAAATTCTTAAAACGATACATTTAATAAAAAGAGTTTATGATTTAATAATTTAGGTTTTTATTCTAAAACATTAAAAGATATGTGTAAATATTAAAGAATATCTTTTTATTATCAAAAATATTATTTTTAGTATTATAAGAAATAATATAAATATATGAATAACTATTGTGAGAATTTCATTAGATTTATATTTTTCTTCTTATCTTTTTAAATAAAACATTTATTTTTTTTTCTTTTACATATTATGATATGAGAGATAACATTTTTTGTAGTCTAATTATGTTAAAAATTAAAAATAATATTAAAAATTATATTTATTATTTTATATTTCTATAATTATTATGATGATTTAATGATTTTTCTGGAGAAGGCTAAGCACTGACTAGTTTAGAATTTACTCTACTATTCAAAAAAGGCAGAGGGGGTTTTGATTTTATAGAATTTATTTTACTTCCAGGTTCCGTTGTTAATGGACTGCCATCTGCACCCTATCCTAGACCCATTTATATAAATCTATCATTTTATTAGCTTTAAGAGTGCTTCATCATAATTATTATAACAAAATAATATTAATATTCTAATAATAAAGAGGACACAGTAAACGCATTATAGCTATTATTTACACCTAATTAATTTTAATGCAGTATTTATTATTTGTCTATGTTCAGATTCACTATATAACATATTTATTTAGTTGATAGACTTTAGAAAAATCTTACCTTGTTAAATATATTAAGTGAAACTTTCCAATTTGGCAGCATGTTCTGACTGCTAGTCAATTGTATTTTGCTGATTCGGGGCTGTCCTATTTCCATTGAAATAATTTTGACTTGACTGATAAGAACTAAAAGTATCTGGCTTGGTAATTTAATTGTGAATTTTCAAGGGACTTCTACTTCTGCTTCTCGTATTTTTCTAGCCACTAAGTATTTTTTTGTTTGAGTTTAATAGAACTGATGGGCTTTTTGCTTTAGTGTAAGGAACTATACCCTCATTATTTAAGAAATTAGGTCTCTTTGGGGATCTCAAAATTTACGCTCTGAAGTTAACTGGTCCATCAATCTCGCATTCATTGCCTACCTCTAAGAGTCTCAAATCTGATGAAGAATAATCGTCTTTATAGGCATTTATAGGATGAATGTCTTGTACGATTTAAGTGCCGTTGAAGTCTCTTATATCCCTACCAGATATCAAAGAACCGTTTAAGCCAACTCCATTCACATTTTTCATATGCTAAATCATTAAATTGCTTAGGGATGCGGAATTCTTAGCATTTTTCAGTTCTCTATTGTGATCAGTTTGGCTTCTTGATCTGGATCTTCTTAGTAAATCATAAGAAAGTTATCTTTGCAATTTATTGGCATATTGTTAATGCTGCTGATATTCGTCAAACTCACGCTTCTTCTTGAGGCTTGAATAAATTATATTTTGGGGACTGTTTTTAATGCTGAAATCGTTCATCATATCAACACTCATATCATGTGACGCATCTCCATTATAAAAGAAAAAAAACTTATGAAATTTATAAATTTATATATGATACATATTTTATAATTTTTATAAATATTATAAAATGTTAAATTTTATTGGCTTTTTTAAATTAATTTTTAAAAATTTTAATAAATAACAATATTTTTCAATATAAGATTATCATAATAAATTTTAATTGAATTATAAATTATTAGAAGCTGTACTACGATTTTGAGGTCATTAATATGTTACTTTTTTGTTTTTATCTTCTAATTAACCTTTGGTAAAAACCATAATATTTATTTTGTCAATATGGATCTAATTAATTAAAAAATTATGAGTTTTTGATTGTTTTAATGATTATTGTACTTTCTAAAATCTATGGTCAACTTAGTTAAAGAGGAATTAGCTTTTGGATTGTACTTGTGTTTGGGTTTTTTCTAAGTGACGCCTTAAGGTTTCTGATTGTTAAAAGACTATCTCTTACCCTTGGTATCTTGTCCCATTTAACCATATTTGGCTTTAGTTAAATTCAAGTATTTGGTGGTATTATTTCTCTTCATTGCGCTATTCCTCTCTGATGTCTTTTTATGTTTCGTTGTTTTGGCTTATACAAAAGAGCTCACTAATTTATCGAAACTCTGGTCTTGATATTAATTCGCTTCGACTTAGTGCAGGTGCTTCATACTTTCCTAGTCTTTTTAAAGTAAATTATTAACTTTGTACTTCTATTTTAGGTATAAATCTAGATTCTTGTGGGCAAAAGATTCTTTAATCACCTTTTAGTTACTAAAAACGGCTGGTTAGTTCATAGTCGCCGCTTTCAAACCCCAATTGCTATTGCTTCCATTGCCATAAGAAGTGCTATTTTTCTTGTGAAACTTTGTATCAGAGTTTTTAGTAGAATGAATGCCATTATGTTGCATGTAAGTGTTTTAATAAGCACCTGAATTTTACAAAGAAAGTTTTTCCTTTTTTGGTGTGCTAATATCTGCTTTGGCAGTTGTGGTTGATGGAAAGAGATAATTGTGCTTCTTAATAAGTGTTTACTTATAAGTATTTGATTACCTCCCTGTATAAAGCTATTGCTAAAATTTTGTTTGATTCAGAGAGGAATATGAAGGACCTCCCGCTCCATATTTTGTCGTATTACCACTCATAGCTTACTTGTTTGTTTTTGTATAAGACTGATAATTGATTTTTTAAATTGGGTTATTGGATTCTTTAGGAGTGTGAATTTTAATAGACTGTTTTCTTTTGATAAGAGGGGAGTTTGATGTAGACCTGATTCGATCAGCGACATCATATTTACTCAAAGAGTTTGACTTTGATCTTGGTGACATGCCCTTTTACTTGATAGGAACACTTTATCTCGCGTAACTTGACGCCATTTATTGCAGCTTAACTTGAGATTGCTGATACTTATTGGTGGACAGTGAAGTTGAATTTTGCGTAGTATTAGCTTATGTGTTAGCTGAGATGCTATTATCATTAGTTTTTGAGGGGGAGTGTAAATCTAATTAAGCTACATAATTGTGATGTCTTGGACCATTGAACTAGGATGAAGGATCTTACTCTAAAAAGAATGATTTAATTAACCAATGATAGACATACTAATTTATTAAGTGGCTGAAAACCCTTTTCGAGATTGCTTAAGAGAATTCGTTTTCTACATTTATAAACGTTAAATGCTTCTTTAATAATATTGACAAGTTTATTGCTTAATTTATTTTTGTTATTAAAATTATTATAATTATATATGATATAACAAATCAAACCCATAAAACTTAAAACAGTTCCTTAACATTTACTTATAATTATTCAATTTGTGATAATACTTGCATCAACCAGGACCTCGTATAACTTTTCCTATCTTAAGATTTCTTCTTCTAACTGTAGGAATTCACTAGATCTCTTAAACCTCTCGAAGTGTTCTTTAAGTCTTTCAAGAACGTAGGCCAGTAGCTCAATAAACAGATATTCATTGAGGTTTTATTGCAAATTGAGAAATTTATCGTCTATGGCCCTTTTCACATCTTTATTTACATTTAGGAAAAACTTGCCTCCAGGGTTTAGGTATTCTTGATTTATAGCGAGAGCTTTTTCGTACTTATCTTATTCGTTTTCGTCCTCAGTACAGGACTTATCGTAGTACCTCAAATCAGCATATAGTGAAAATAGGATTGGAGCTTCCTCATCTTAAACTTGTCTCTCCAGATAATCATAAAAATACTCGCTGGCAATTGGAATAATCAAGACCATGTCTAAGCTTTCAATACTGCCCACGCTTGGAGGAAGTAAAATGTAAGAGTTATTCTGAAATGTCTAATAGACTGGCTTCAGAGCTGTAATCATGCAAACCAAGAAGTTTCTAACGATTAGGATGAAAGTCAAATACCTCCAATTATCTGAAAATAAGTAGACAGCTGTAGTTAAATAGCTAGTTATGAACCATACTCCAAACACTAAATATAGTTCAAGTCTGATATTAAAATCATCTTTAATGTTTCTCAGTACTTAAATGCATATTAATAATCCCATACATTCGATAAAATGCCAGAAAAAGATGTAGATAAGTGAGATGTTTCCATGTTACTAAATTGATAGCAGTTTCTCATCGTCACTCATGCTGACTTCTACATAACATGCCTGAACATTATAAGAGGGTGTATAGATAAATATCGAAGCATTTCTTCCACCAAACTAGTAACCTAAATACAAACCAACTGTAATTAAAGTAAGAATTGCAATTATTAGGAGACAAAGCTTAATTAGAGTGCCTTCCTTTATGTATTTGAACCAATTCATTGGCTTTTATTTGTTCTTAAAATAGTAATCTTGCGCTTTAAAAATTACATAGAGCCTTATTGTTCGCAAGAAGTAGGGCAATATACTCATAGGCTCACAGATCGATAATAAAGTCAACCCAATTAAGCAATCAACAATTAAAAAGGATTTTAGATGTAAAGTGTAACGACTTTTAAATTATTTCAATTTACTTAAGTATTTATAGAATTAATGTCAGAAACAGCTTAATTTTAACACATTCCATATTCTTAATGATCTGATGGAACATTTTTGGCTTCTTGCACACATTTATAATATAGAACTTGCTACAGCAGCATTATTAAACAAAAAAGCATGTTTCCAATTGTCGAGAGGATTATTAGATTTGGTGAACGTTTTTTCAGGGGTTATCGGTTTCTACGTTTTATAAGGATTGGAAGTACAAATAGGAATATAATTGTTACTACGCCTAAGAATACTGAGCTATTTTCTTTTATAGCAATATGATTAAATTATATTTTATAAGAAATGATTTTAAAAAGAGCTTGATATTAACCATCCTAGATTTTCATCATCAGTTGAATAAAAGTTAGAAATAAAAATTAAAATCCATTTGGGTATTCTAGTTAAATTTGCTATCAATACTCAGATTCATTTTGTTTACAATATTATAAAATGAAATTTCAATTATTAAATTAGATCTAAAGCTTGTCTAATATATCTGATGATAGCAATTATATTTCAAAATCACTTGTTAAAATTTCTAAAATAAAACTTTTCTTAAAATTTCGAGGTGAATTTATTTTATGATTTCTTTACATATTTATTTTAGCAACTTTTTATTACCTATTAAATATAAATGTCACAAAACTAGTTAAATCAATAATTAATAAATGATGATTTAGGTGTCCATCATCAATTTTCCTCAAAATCAAACACTTTAGACCCCACCAATGTAGTAAACCAGAGATTCGTTGAGAAAAGACCGTCTGGTCAAATTTCTTAAAATCCCCCATAACCTGTAGTGCCTCAGAGGAACTTTAAAATGTACTTGAAAATATTGGCGAAATCCACTAACTTTTTAAAGATTAATTATGCTTTAAATCAAGTACAAATTCAAGATATATTCACTCCTAATAGCAATAAGATTCATTACTTTGACAAGATTTTCAATGAATATGTAAGTAAAGCTTTTAAAACTAATTAGCTAATTGTTAAATTTGATGAAACTGTTTTGATTTTATTGTATTATTTAGGCTGATCCCATAAGGTCTGAATAGATTGAGGAATGTTTGTAAAAATGGGAAAACACCCTAATTTTAACTTTTACAAATAACAAATAAAGTAAGTTTTAACTACCCATTTTTACCCAAAACTAAATTATCGTTGATTTAGACCAAGGATTCTTTACAAAGGAAAACAATTTAGTAAAGAATATTATTCAAACAACTCCACAAAGTATGCAAATGTTAAACTAGAAATAAATGTAAAATAATGCAACTTCTATTGCAATTATTAAGAGTTCAGCTAGTAAAAATTAGCACGATAGTACCACGAGTAAATTACTGAAAATCTAATTTTCATTTTTTGCACTTGGAAACGAAGGGGCTCTAGATTTTGGTAAATTTGCTTTGGAAAAGATTAAAACCAAGAAGGATCCTGCTGACATAGAAAGTAAGTCCATATAAGTTAAAAAATGGAATCAAAACCCCAAAACCCCTGAAGTTGTTTGATTGAGTTTTTGATTGATGAAAGTAGA
>ARYC01002398.1:0-10347 GCA_000711775.1 Oxytricha trifallax
AGTTCTTTATATTTATTATTAAGTAATAATCATATAATTCTATAATAAAACTTAAGAATGAAGACAAGCAAACTTACGAAGCAGCACTGCTTCACCTTCAAGCACTCTGTTCATGCACCTGGTGGATACATCGTCGAAATTTACAAGGTGAGCAACTCATCAAAGTTAACTTATTCCTCAAGTATAGGTGATCGATGAACGCTTTTCAAGCGAACTTTCAAGTTCCAGGTGGATCCTCAAAGTGGATTTTCAAACGTTGTACTTCTGGAGGTTGCTCCGAGTGAACCAATTGTGGTGGTAATCTATAAGTGGTGTGGCTATCATAACGTATGGATATACCCATTCAAGAAGGAGGATCCACACATGCACTAATAGTATATTAATCTTGATCCTGACGATCCTTCAGACGGTTGGTTCTTCAGCTTTGATAACGACAGTTTTATACAGGTAGAGTAAGCAATACTATTATACTATTCAAGCTATCGCTTATGCGCAATTTTATAAATTTATAGCTAAATCAAGGGAGAATACAGAAAGACTGTGAATAAGTATGATGAAGAAATGAGGAAGCAGCAGTTGACATCGCATATAATGCCAGAGCCCTGAGAGTTTGTTGGATCTGTGAGTTTTACTGTATGAATTAAAAATATTGAGTGAATATGAATTTAGAGTGATTTAGTAAACTACGATGGGTATATTTACACCATCAGTAAGTAAACACTTTACATAATAATCCAAGTAATTAAACTTAAAATCCCTAATCGCAAATCAAATTTAAATTAAACTTAAGCTTAAAGCTTAAATTGATGATAAAGCGGATTACACTAAAAGAGTGATATATAATAAACTTAATTCAATTATTTATTAATAAATCCATTATAAGTTAAACCTCTCAACTTGATCATCATAAGTTCAATGATAAAAAAAGCCCTCACCCTATTACTTCAAGTAAATTACGCAAACATTTCCATTTAGTAAATAGATAATTTAAAACTCTAATAATGACGAATAAAAATCAAACAATATCTCTCTAAACCCTATCATTTCCCTAATTCCCTAAAGATTATTTACAGCTGCTCAAACTAATGTTTAAATTGATATCAGATCTCTCTATTCTAAATGCGCGCATTGTATTTTGATTTGAGTAATTTTAATTCCTATAAAAAGATTAAAAAAATAGATTAATTAAATAGGAGTTGCTTAATTATACTTACTTAGATTATTAAACACACTTGATTTTGATTCTTTCATCTGACCTGTCACTTGAATACCTATAAAAGATTAAGAGAAAATGTTGGTTCTGATAAAAGATTCTCCTCAGTAGTCCTCGGTACTCAATGTCTAAATGTATAACGAATTACATCATTTATATTCAAAACCCCAAAACCCTTTCAGTAGTTTGATTGAGTTTTTGATTGATAAAAGCAGACTATCAGTGCATACTTAATTAGGGTTTTAATAGGGTTTATGTAGGTTTAATGTTTAAATATAATGTATAGTAATGTGTATTAGAGGGGTTTTATTTTGACTATTCACTCAAACAATACAATGCCATCATGTGCTAATTTTCTAAATTTGATATATCCTATCCAGTTGATCATTTAGTCTATTGTTTGCTCTGCTCTGTGGTTTGGTCTAGATAATCTCCTCAGCCATATCTTTCATTTTACCTTTTATCTTATTCTAGTCTAAATATTGCTGTATTCTCTGCTTTGAATCTTTCTCTCTCTTACAGCTATAGTAATCATTTCTTGCCATATCGCATTAAAAAATAATTGCTGCTAGAGCCCATAAATCCCACTTAATATCACCATCTCTCCAGTCCTCCCTTTCTGGGAAGTATCCAGGAGTACCATAAACGTTACCAAGACCTGAAGCTTCAACTCTTTATGATCTATTGAAATCAATTATCACTACTCTGAGAAGTGAAAAATCAAGCATAATATTCTCAGGCTTCAAGTCTCTATGAACATACCCTAAAGTGTACAACTCTTAAATGCCTTTGCAAACATTTGTAAGAATAAGAGGTAGCTACTTTGGAATCCTTTAATATTAAATGTAGTCTCTTAAAGTAATTTAATATAGAGGGAGACGAAAAGCAACATGATCTTGAGCAAGCAGAATTCCATCGAGCTTAATTATAAATCTGCACTATCTATCCCTTGCTATAGTAAGAGCTTAGTACTCATTGACAAATTCCATTTGATACTTGTCACCGCATTTAAAGTAGTTGAATGGATAAATCTTGTATGCGAACTGCTTATCAGTTATGACCTTTTTCTCAAACATGTCCTCAAGTATAAGATAAATTTCCTTACATTCTTTAAGGTCAATTACATTTAAAATTGGAAGCTTTAGGGCTTATATCTTCAGAGTGATTTAACTATCTCAGAAGCTGGAAGGCTTCTAACTGCTTTAATAAGCTTATTTTCTTTCTCAACTCTTTGTTCCAAGGATTCTAAAGGGTCTCTTGGCTTTCTTTTTGAAGGAAGACCTCACCAGTCTCAAGATCTATGACTTCAAACTTCTTGCCATGATGGTTTTAAAGGGGAACTTTTAAATCCCTTGAATGATTATATTGCTTATTGCAATAAGGGCAAAAATATTTCCCATCTATCTTATCATGCTTAAAATAGAGCTTTGGCTTGTTAGAATGCAACTCTAAGATATGACGCTTAAGAGCAGATTTATAAGTGAAGATCTTCTCACACTCTTCACATAAATGAATGCTTTAATTTCTTTTTTCTCTTCCTCCTCTTCAACCATTTTTATTGGAACTTCGCATTGAATTTCTTAGCTCTGCATTACTATTTAACAACTGAATTGTTATTCAAAGTCTGAGACCTAAGGTTAGAGAATTTCAGGTTCGTACTAGGTAAATGCATCACAAGTCGCAATTTTCTTTTGATTCATGAAGGAAAGTTTTTGCTGGCTAATGCCAAGTAATGCCGCTTTTCTTAGTAAGTTGCCGCTCATTTTATAAATACTATTAATAATTATATAAGCTGTTTAAATTACACCTTTATATACAAGCAAGAGCATATCCTCAAAGATTTAGAGAGGTTTAATGGGAACAGAGTGAGAGACATTAGTTTTATATTTCTAAAATTTTGAGATAAATTATATATTATTTCATCCATTTTATAAATTAAAATGCACCTAAATGTGTTTTGGGGAGTTAGGTGGTGCTCCTAAATATGTTCTCGTAAATTTAGGAGGCGAAGTTTTAAAATTTAATTTTTTTAATGCACCACCTAATACGGTTTTGAACCTTAATTTAAACTCCTAATTAAGTTTTAAATAAATTAGGAGCACCACCTAATTAAATTAATTATTATTAGGAGCAATTTAATGGAGAAAGTTTGATAAAAATGGAAGTCAAACTTTGAAACTTGGAGAAAGTTCCTCCATCTTTATCTATTTATCTGATTCAGGTTGACCTCCAAGTGGATCTCCCTATTTAGTAGAAAAATTTTAGTAAGTTTAGAATGGATATCCATAATTTTAAATTTCATTAACATTTATAGAAACTCGAAACAAGATGGAATCTATGAATGATGCAATGAAGAGAATTTAATCTCAAGATTTAATAGGAAAATTCAGAAGTAAAGAAGATCTTCACAGATACTTGGTATAGCAAGGTAAGTTTTCACTTATAACTAACTTATTAACCATAGTTGGATTGTTCTTACCAACACAGGAGGGAACAAAAATATCATTCTTAAAAGCATTGCTAAGTGAAGAGAAAAAAGCATTTAAGTCTAATGAAATCAGAATGATCGAGATACCGAACTACCCTGAAATCTCAGTAACAAACCTCTATGATGATGCTATGAGGGATCCAGATGTTGCTCTCTACCTTCCATCAAAGCTGCAACTTCTAATAAGTTGCCAGAGAGAAACTTCTTCTTTTGCGTCCTTGGAACTCTGAAACCTGAGTACTTAAATGAAGTAATTTAAGAAGCTCACAAGAAACGCTATAGCATCTCTCCTGAAGAAAAAGAGAAGCAGGGAATTAAAATCAGCGACACCTGGCTATAGGAACTATAAAAGCATCCATTCATCTCTAGTAAGCTTAGTCATCTAACTTTATAGAAAAACCAGGCACTGCTATATACTTGATGAAAGAGCGCAGCAAATTAAACAGAGAGAGAAAGTCTCAAGTAAAGCATGAATTGAGTAAGAGACTCTACAAAGATTTATAAAAGCCAGAAGAGATGAACATAGATGCAAGGGCTGGCACTAAGAGAAGAAACATTGGCCCAAGCAAGCCTTAAAAGAAAGAAAGAAAGAGAAGCCAAATCCCTTTACGGGAAAATTTAATATGTGAACTTATTCATTCGTTTAAATCTAAAACTTATTTATAAACAAAATCTCCCTTCTCTTGCGCATACTTTAGCTTTATCATCGCTGACTCTCTTAGCAGCACTCTTAATAAAATCTACTGTATCAATCTTTAAGTCGTGCATCAAGTGATAGAGTAGGAGTTTCTTGTAGTGGCCTTTCAATAACCCCCAATATAATTCAATACCATTGAACTGAGGACTGTAGGGAACATTAAATACAGGTGTTATGTTTAGCCTTTCATATTCCTTCCTTGTGTCTTTAGTTTTATGGACAGATAAGTTATCTACAAACAGAATAATCTCTTAGTCGGCGTACTCATCTCTGAGTTATTATAAGAACTTTATGAATTATTCCGTCTTTATTGAGCGAGGGTGGATAACATAAGTCTCGAGGCCATTATCTTCGCTTATTCCACCAAGAATTGCATGAGTTTAAACCTTAACCTTTTAATCATATACTTCAATGTTGCTGTACCTCTTATACCAAGACCTTGATATGAAGGTATTAAAGGTGAACACTGCCTCATCAGCGTGTATGAACTTTATATTATGCTCTTAAGCACTTTGCATATAATCGAATATATAATTTAAATTATCCTTATAAAATGGAACATTAAAGTCAATCACTCTCTTAATGCGATTGACTGTCTTGTAAGATATTCCATTCTTTTATAAATGTTCGCTATAGATTAAGCAGAGATGTGAAGCTCAGGAAATTGGCGATGAAACATCACAGCCCTCTAGGCTAGAGAGAAATGAGCCCAGTTTTAAGAGTCTTATCATTAATAAGATATTCAATATGATGCTGCCAAAATTTTAAGGGTCTCTTAGGCTAGAATTAAGATGCTATCTCTTTAAATTCAATGCTAATAGACAGTGAGACCTCACAGTTGCTGGAAATTTATGGAGTAGCCTTGCTATAGACGTATAATTCAGACAGGCTTGAGTTATTCACTATATTCATAACATCCATATCGCAACTTAAACAATAAATCTATATACTCACAGTCATAAACTCACCCCAAACATCGCATATACTCACTTAAAATACTAATATTTAAAATTAAAACCCTACATAAACCCTATTAAAACCCTAATAAAGTATGCTCTAATAGTCTACTTCTATCAAACAAAAACTCAATCAAACTAATCAAAGGGTTTTGGGGTTTTGATTGAGGAAGAATACCGCCTCCAATGGTGTCTCAATACCCACCAAGGGAAGGATCAGCGGCTTGATTCTAGGATTCCAATATCCTCTTGAATCGCAGCCTACGATCTGTTGATTTAAGACAATTCTACTTAATCAACCGGAGAAACAATCATAAATTTAATTATAAACTGCCTCGCTTAGTAGGGTTTCTACTAATTTAAATATTCAGCTCTAACTTTTGGGAAGTTTTGATTTTTAATTCTTGATAATCAAGTACTGTGATTAGCATTCTTAAAATGCGATAACACTCGCAAACAAATAGCATATCAAATTTTCCTATTATAAGATAGTAGCCAACTTCTGGCTGTAATTTATCATAATGTTGTAATAGTAGGTCCAACATTACATTTAAATTATTACCGAAATTTTTTATTATCTCTAAGCTTTGAGAACCTCCTAAAATCACTGTAATTTTTTGAAAAACTGTTTGGGCTCTTTTATGCAGATTATCCAGCAATAGGCTGTGTTTATACCTAATGCTCTACGAGCCAACATACTATATTAGTGTTTTCGATCAAATAATCGATTAAAAGGGCCTTTTGCTGAACTGCAAAAGTAGTGGAAATTTAAAAGCGCAAAACCCTAAAATCAGAGACATTTGCCAAAAACTTTACTAAAGAACTTTAACTCTAAAATGGAGGGTATCCAACCATAGGCTGCGGCTGGACCCTAATGCTCCCGAGTAGAAGGAGCATGTTAAAATGATGGGGAGTATAAAATATAGGGAGGAGTCGAAAGTTAGGGCAGCAGAAAGTCAGGAGGCAAAAGTTTAATTATGGGGGCTAATTTGCAAATTTTTTAATGTGATAATGAATTATGAAATTCGCTGGCTTAAATAGGGCATTTTTGGAACCATACAACCTGGAGTCATACAGCCGGAGGCATGCAACCTGGATCCATACAACTTTAGATGATTCTTGCATAGTAGTTTGAATAAGCAGCTTTAGTACTTCTAATTGAACCCTATAAATACTTAGCGATTTTTGTATACACTGGTACATGAAATTTGAGATATCTTCAGGATATCTTCCTGGAACCATACAACCTGAGGGTGGAACCATACAACCTTGAGGTATCTTCAGGATATCTTCATCTGGAACCATACAACCTTAGAGTGGAGTCATACAACTTAGCATCTTAAATTCATCTTTATCACCCACAATCGAACTCTAATACTTAAATTCGCTGTTACTATGCTATATTACATGATTTGTAGTGGTATGGAGGCATAGGGATGAGAGGGGTATCAAAATAAAATTTTGATTCCAGAGTGATTTTTCAATTCATAACCATAGCATCACTAAGAATTTAGGCCTATTCTCAAACTTAAGAGCAACACAATTGACTTACCCAACTCTTGCCTAACCATGCCAAAATCATCCAAATCATCATTAAACATCTCAGAGGCATCGAAAACATCATTAGAGTTGAAGTCAGAGCCCTTAGGCAAAAATCGATGTTTCAAGTTAGAGACTCAAACTAGCGGTTTGAAAGCTGTTATAAACTGTCATGAAAAACTAAGAATTTTTGAAGTTTGGCCTCTTGTATACTAACCCATAGACATCAGATCAGCTTGTATTTGCATTTAAATATGGATATATGTTGTATTATATCATAACAATGGAGTTAGGCTAGCCAATCATAAAGTAAGCAGAGCTATTAGCAATATTCTCGAAAATTTTCATAAGCCTTGAAATTGGAGATATCTTCAGGATATCTTCCTGGAACCATACAACCTGAGGGGTGGAGCCATACAACCTTAAAACCAAAAATTTGATAAAACCCCATAATAATGCAAATTTATGTCTGGTATAAGTATATATGAATATTGCAATCGATTGCTGCATTATCTTGTCTAGAATCAAGATTGAATTATATTATAGAGTATAATGCAATAAATTAGGTTGTGAAAGTATTAGGGAAGGGATTATTAATAGTTTGCGAATTAGTCACTGACAGTTATTTAAGAACTCGATTTCATCCTTAAGGTGCATGGTATGTCGTGGATAGTCATCTTCAATCATCTTAGAGACAGCATTAAATGATACTATACCATCAATGATAGTGTTGGAAACTTTGACACCATTGTAATAGATCTAGTAGTTAGCGTGATCTGTTTGACCATCAATATGATCTTCGATATCTTTACAGTAGTTATCGGCAGGTTGAACCATTTCAGCAGATGTTTATAAGTTTACATCAATTGTAATTGGTGCAATTGTAGCTGTTTTGTCTGGCTTATATACAGGTGTATTCTTAGCAACTGGAAGCTTGAGCACAGTGACTGCTCCGTCAGCATGGCCATCATTAGGAGTACAACTGAATGTATATTCTTTAGCATCATCGTTTGTTACAGATTTTGCAGTTTTTGTTTAAAAGCTCTCCATTGTCCCTGTTGTTTGCTAAGTATTGTCACTTAACTCTAAGTGTTATCGTCCAAGGCGCAAGGAATTGTTATTTTATCTGATAGATTATTGTCTGCATCTGTCCACAATGATGACTTGATATCGATAAAATCGTTCTTTTAGTTTTAGTTAGCTTCCCATGATGTGGAGAAGAATAAGGGATTAAGATGATTTGATAACTGGCACACGTTTCAAATTGTTGACGTTGAGCTTGATTGTATAGGTATTGGATTTAGTTAATAATATGTTATGTGAAAGCTCAATGTAGATGGTAAGTTGGTTGGAGGCATTCAACAACATTAAAGTTGAATCTTGAATGATAGGTAGAGCAAGTATCATCAGTGATATCAGATTAGTGCATGAATTGATAGGCAGCGATAGTAAGCAAGACAAACTCCTCAGATATGTGAACTACTCTTCGTCACCGCCATTTAAACTGATATCTGTTAATTTTTAATATATAATATACTAATTAATCTCAAAGTGTGATTTATATGATTTCGATTAATTTTAAAATAATAACTTAACAGGCAGAAGTTTATAATGGTAGAATAATCTAAAAATTAACACTTTTGGCAGCGATAAGCATGCCTCCCTATAATTGAATGTATAATCTGAGAATCCTTATGATTATGCTGAATTTCATTATAAAAATGATTTCAACTAATTTTGATGGATAAATATGATTCAAAAAACCACAAAACCCCTTAGTGAGGTTTATAAGTGCTTTGATTTGTAGGGTATAGTTGGGGTCTTATTGGGGTTAGTAGAGAATATGCAGGTTTTATGTGAATTTTAAGAATATTTAATGAGTATTAGAGTACTTAATTCAAACAAATTTAATCTGCTTGTCTTTGTTGTATCTCTAGAATCTTGCTCTCTATAGTGGCTCAAGTATGTCATCTAAAGATTATCTAGGATATGAGGGAGCTCTTACGATTATCATCTCTACTATGCTTTTTATTTCTTCGCAGACATCTTCTTACTTTATATGCTTCTAAGCTAAGCTAATTGATTGTTTTTCATGCATAGTACCAAAGTAAGACATGCTTTCCATGTCACTTTCTAATATGATAGCAGCAACTGCCCATACATCCCACTAAACAGAACCATTTGTCCACTTCCCTCTGATTGGGAAGTAACCTGGTGTCCCAAGGACCTTTGCTAATGTTACAATCTCTTATCTTAAGGCTCTATTGAAAATCGATAACTACAACTTCTAAAGGACAGAGGTTGAGCATCACATTTTCAGGCTTTAGATCTCTATGAACATATCCAAGTTCATGCAACTCCAAGACACCCTTAATCATATCTGAAAGTATATCATTCAAATCATCCGGATATCTGCTTTGATATAGATAGTCTCTTAGAGTCATTTCATATTTCTTAAGCCTTAGTGCAATGAACCCAAAGCCTAAAATAACACCGTCTAGCTTAAGCAAGTTCTTGCCATCTCTTTTTTAAGCTTCTCTAAGAACGATATATTCGTTAGCAAACTCATTCTAATACTGTTCATTCTTGATGAGATAGCTGAAAGGATACACCTTGTATGCAAACTCGTCAACTACTATAAGTTTTGCCTTGCTAGGCACGTTTATATTCAAGTATTTTTCTATACAACTGCTAAGATCTACAGCATTTAATGCAGAATATACATAGCTCTCTCTTAGAAGCATGCTAAAAATGTATTGCCTGCAGGTTGATTCATTGACTCATATCGTTTCTGCCTCTTGAGCTTTTCTTAACGGAGCTCTCTTAAAGATTCAAGATTATTAGACTTTCTCTTGGCAGGTATAAGTTTTTAAGTCTCTTAATCTTATATTAAAAACTCGCTTAAATGATGCTTTTGCATGTGGCTTTTAACCTTAGCTGAGTGAGTGTAAGACTTCATGCAAGTCGTGCATTAATACCTGCCATCCACCTTATCATGCTTGAAATAAATCTTCGCTTTACCAGAATGTATTTCTTTAATATGCCTCTTCAAGCTTCACTCAGTTAAGAAGAAGTTTTAACAATCATTGCATTCAAAGAGTTTTTATTTTTCAATTTGTTGCTGTTCTTTTTAGCTCCTCAACATATTCAATTTATGTTTAAAGTCCTATCTCTGTTCTCCCCTTCTAGTTAGATACTTCAATTTTGAAGACCTCTGCTTCAAACTCAAGAGCTCTTAACTCTACTTCCCTCTCAATATAAATAACTTCTTGCTTTTTAGTCGTGCCAAAGTTTAGCTATGATTAACCATTGCCAAGAGAGATTGCTTTACGATTTAAGTTAGCAGCTATGTTTAAATTCAAATTTAAATTTCTATTATAAGGCTCTAATAACCTCTCAAGTTATAGCAACTATGTAAAGGAGTTGGCACTGCAGCACTAATGGTTGATATTGA
>ARYC01002399.1:0-76144 GCA_000711775.1 Oxytricha trifallax
ATAATTCTTGAAGTGTTCTTCAATAGATCTATTCCTCATTCAAATGTGTTTTTCTTATGAAAACAAATGTAACCTGGATAGACCTCTGAATCTCTTCATTATTTTTAGGTATCTTGTGATTTTTATCTCTCAAAGGAAGGTCTTCAAACTGTAAGGGAATGATGAAAAAATGCCTATAAATAATTGCAAAATTTTATATAAAATGTATATCCCAAAAATATGATGTGACCTTGCCTCAAGAGTTGGCCCCCAAATCCTTGATTTAACTTCTTTTCAAATTCCAATCAACAAACCTATTCGTTATAAGCTCCTGATTCTTAGCTAATAATTCAAAAATCAAGAATATTTTATATAATCATAGATACACATAAAATGAGTGTTTTGAAATTCCCCAAAAGTTTCATATTTTCCTCGTTAAGAAACTCAATAAGACGAGAACTCATCAAGGAATCATTTTTAATTCTTGAAAAGTATTTACTATTTTCAGAAATCAAAAGTTTGCCCAGGTCAACTTGACTCAATATCATGTGCACATTGCATATAGTATATAACTAGATATCCATTGAATGAGACTGTGTTTATGTGATTGTTGAAAATATGATAAAAAAACATTAATTGAAAAAAGTGCTTCTACTCATTCCCATTGATCTAGAATGTATAGTGGCGAGGTTTTCAAAGGTTTTTGCTCTTAAGCCCTAATTAACACGTTTAAATATGGTTCCACGACCAATAGCATCGAACGACAACATCTTTAGAGGCTTTCATACCAAAAAAGCACATAAAATAAAATATTTTTATGCAATAATTTCATAATAATTCTTGAAGTCTTCTTCGATAGATCTATTCTTCATTCATAGTGCTTTTCTTATGAAAACAAATGTAACCTGGATAGACCTCGAAATCTCTTTATTATTTTTAGGTATCTTGTGATTTTTATCTCTCAGAGGAAGGGCTTCAGGCAGTAAAGAAATGATGTAAAATTGGCAGTCAAATAATTGCAAAATTTTATATAAAATGTATATTCCAAAAATTTGATGTGACCTTGCCTCAAGAGGTGGTCCCCAAACCCTGTATTTAACTTCTTTTCAAATTCCATATCAACAATCCTATTTTCCATAAGCTCCTGATTCTTAGCTATAAATTCAAAAACCAAGAATATTTTATATGAGCATAGATACGCATAAAATGAGTGGTATGAAATTCCCAAAAAGTGTCATATTTTCCTCATTAAGAAACTTAATAAGACGAGATCTCAGCAAGGAAACATTTTTAATTCATGAAAAGTATTTACTATTGTCAGAAATCAAAAAGTTTGCCCAGGTCAACTTGACTCAATATCATGTGCACATTGCATATAGTATATAACTAGATATCCATTGAATGAGACTGTGTTTATCTGATTGTTGAGAATATGATAAAAAAACCCTAATTGAAAAAAGTACTTCTGCTCATTCTCATTGATCTAGAATGTATAGTGGCGAGGTTTTCAAAGGTTTTCGCTCTTAAGCCCTAATTAACACGTTTAAATATGGTTCCACGACCCAGAGCATCGAACGACAACATCTTTAGAGGCTTTCATACCAAAAAGCACATAAAATAAAATATTTTTATGCAATAATTTCATAATAATTCTTGAAGTCTTCTTCGATAGATCTATTCTTCATTCATAGTGCTTTTCTTATGAAAACAAATGTAACCTGGATAGACCTCGAAATCTCTTTATTATTTTTAGGTATCTTGTGATTTTTATCTCTCAGAGGAAGGGCTTCAGGCAGTAAAGAAATGATGAAAAAATGCCAGTCAAATAATTCAAAAATTTACATAAAACGAATATCCAAAAAATATGATGTGACATTGCCTCAAGAGGTGGCCCCCAAACCCTCAATTTAACTTCTTTTCAAATTCCAATCAACAAACCTATTCGTTATAAGCTCCTGATTCTTAGCTAATAATTCAAAAATCAAGAATATTTTATATAAGCATAGATACACATAAAATGAGTGATTTGAAATTCCCCAAAAGTGTCATATTTTCCTCATTAAGAAACTCAATAAGACGAGAACTCATCAAGGAATCATTTTTAATTCTTGAAAAGTATTTACTATTTTCAGAAATCAAAAGTTTGCCCAGGTCAACTTGACTCAATATCATGTGCACATTGCATATAGTATATAACTAGATATCCATTGAATGAGACTGTGTTTATCTGATTGTTGAAAATATGATAAAAAAACACTAATTGAAAAAAGTACTTCTACTCATTCCCATTGATCTAGAATGTATAGTGGCGAGGTTTTCAAAGGTTTTCGCTCTTAAGCCCTAATTAACACGTTTAAATATGGTTCCACGACCAAGAGCATCGAACGACAACATCTTTAGAGGCTTTCATACCAAAAGACAAAAAATAAAATATTTTTATGCAATAATTTCATAATAATTCTTGAAGTCTTCTTCGATAGATCTATTCTTCATTCATAGTGCTTTTCTTATGAAAACAAATGTAACCTGGATAGACCTCGAAATCTCTTTATTATTTTTAGGTATCTTGTGATTTTTATCTCTCAGAGGAAGGGCTTCAGGCAGTAAAGAAATGATGTAAAATTGGCAGTCAAATAATTGCAAAATTTATATAAAATGTATATCCCAAAAATATGATGTGACCTTGCCTCAAGAGTTGGCCCCCAAATCCTTGATTTAACTTCTTTTCAAATTCCAATCAACAAACCTATTCGTTATAAGCTCCTGATTCTTAGCTAATAATTCAAAAATCAAGAATATTTTATATAAGCATAGATACACATAAAATGAGTGATTTGAAATTCCCCAAAAGTGTCATATTTTCCTCATTAAGAAACTCAATAAGACGAGAACTCATCAAGGAATCATTTTTAATTCTTGAAAAGTATTTACTATTTTCAGAAATCAAAAGTTTGCCCAGGTCAACTTGACTCAATATCATGTGCACATTGCATATAGTATATAACTAGATATCCATTGAATGAGACTGTGTTTATCTGATTGTTGAAAATATGATAAAAAAACACTAATTGAAAAAAGTACTTCTACTCATTCCCATTGATCTAGAATGTATAGTGGCGAGGTTTTCAAAGGTTTTCGCTCTTAAGCCCTAATTAACACGTTTAAATATGGTTCCACGACCAAGAGCATCGAACGACAACATCTTTAGAGGCTTTCATACCAAAAAGCACATAAAATAAAATATTTTTATGCAATAATTTCATAATAATTCTTGAAGTCTTCTTCGATAGATCTATTCTTCATTCATAGTGCTTTTCTTATGAAAACAAATGTAACCTGGATAGACCTCGAAATCTCTTCATTATTTTTAGGTATCTTGTGATATTTATCTCTCAGAGGAAGGCCTTCAGACAGCAAAGAAATGATGTAAAAATGGCAGTCAAATAATTGCAAAACTTTATATAAAATGTATATCCCAAAAATATGATGTGACCTTGCCTCAAGAGTTGGCCCCCAAACCCTTGATTTAACTTCTTTTCAAATTCCAATCAACAAACCTATTCGTTATAAGCTCCTAATTCTTAGCTAATAATTCAAAAATCAAGAATATTTTATATAAGCATAGATACACATAAAATGAGTGTTTTGAAATTCCCCAAAAGTGTCATATTTTCCTCGTTAAGAAACTCAAAAAGACGAGAACTCATCAAGGAAACATTTTTAATTCATGAAAAGTATTTACTATTGTCAGAAATCAAAAGTTTGCCCAGGTCAACTTGACTCAATATCATGTGCACATTGCATATAGTATATAACTAGATATCCATTGAATGAGACTGTGTTTATCTGATTGTTGAAAATATGATAAAAAAACACTAATTGAAAAAAGTACTTCTACTCATTCCCATTGATCTAGAATGTATAGTGGCGAGGTTTTCAAAGGTTTTCGCTCTTAAGCCCTAATTAACACGTTTAAATATGGTTCCACGACCAAGAGCATCGAACGACAACATCTTTAGAGGCTTTCATACCAAAAAGCACATAAAATAAAATATTTTTATGCAATAAAATCATAATAATCCTTGAAGCCTTCTTCAATAGATCTATTCTTCATTCAAAGTGCTTTTCTTATGAAAACAAATGTAACCTGCATAGACCTCGAAATCTCTTCATTATTTTTAGCCATCTTGTGATTTTTATCTCTCAGAGGAAGGCCTTCAGGCAGTAAAGAAATGATGTAAAAATGGCAGTCAAATAATTGCAAAATTTATATAAAATGTATTCCCAAAAATATGATGTGACCTTGCCTCAAGAGTTGGCCCCCAAACCCTTGATTTAACTTCTTTTCAAATTCCAATCAACAAACCTATTCGTTATAAGCTCCTGATTCTTAGCTAATAATTCAAAAATCAAGAATATTTTATATAAGCATAGATACACATAAAATGAGTGACTTGAAATTCCCCAAAAATGTCATATTTTCCTCATTAAGAAACTCAATAAGACGAGAACTCATCAAGGAATCATTTTTAATTCTTGAAAAGTATTTACTATTTTCAGAAATCAAAAGTTTGCCCAGGTCAACTTGACTCAATATCATGTGCACATTGCATATAGTATATAACTAGATAACCATTAAATGAGACTGTGTTTATCTGATTGTTGAAAATATGATAAAAAAACACTAATTGAAAAAAGTGCTTCTGCTCATTCCCATTGATCTAGAATGTATAATGGCGAGGTTTTCAAAGGTTTTCGCTATAAAGCCCTAATTAACACGTTTAAATATGGTTCCACGACCCAGAGCATCGAACGACAACATCTTTAGAGGCTTTCATACCAAAAAGCACATAAAATAAAATATTTTTATGCAATAATTTCATAATAATTCTTGAAGTCTTCTTCGATAGATCTATTCTTCATTCATAGTGCTTTTCTTATGAAAACAAATGTAACCTGGATAGACCTCGAAATCTCTTTATTATTTTTAGGTATCTTGTGATTTTTATCTCTCAGAGGAAGGGCTTCAGGCAGTAAAGAAATGATGTAAAATTGGCAGTCAAATAATTGCAAAATTTTATATAAAATGTATATCCCAAAAATATGATGTGACCTTGCCTCAAGAGGTGGCCCCCAAACCCTGGATTTAACTTCTTTTCAAATTCCATATCAACAAACCTATTTGCCATAAGCTCCTGATTCTTAGCTAAAAATTCAAAAACCAAGAATATTTTATATAAGCATAGATACACATAAAATGAGTGACATGAAATTCCCAAAAAATGTCATATTTTCCTCATTAAGAAACTTAATAAGACGAGAACTCAGCAAGGAAACATTTTTAATTCATGAAAAGTATTTACTATTGTCAGAAATCAAAAGTTTGCCCAGGTCAACTTGACTCAATATCATGTGCACATTGCATATAGTATATAACTAGATAACCATTGAATGAGACTGTGTTTATCTGATTGTTGAAAATATGATAAAAAAACCCTAATTGAAAAAAGTACTTATGCTCATTCCCATTGATCTAGAATGTATAGTGGCGAGGTTTTCAAAGGTTTTCGCTCATAAGCCCTAATTAACACGTTTAAATATGGTTCCACGACCAAGAGCATCGAACGACAACATCTGTAGAGGCTTTCACACCAAAAAGCACATAAAATAAAATATTTTTATGCAATAAAATCATAATAATCCTTGAAGTCTTCTTCGATAGATCTATTCTTCATTCAAATGTGCTTTTCTTATGAAAACAAATGTAACCTGCATAGACCTCGGAATCTCTTCATTATTTTTAGCCATCTTGTGATTTTTATCTCTCAGAGGAAGGCCTTCAGGCAGTAAAGAAATGATGAAAAAATGGCAGTCAAATAATTGCAAAAATTTATATAAAATTTATATCCCAAAAATATGATGTGACCTTGCCTCAAGAGTTGGCCCCCAAACCCTTGATTTAAATTCTTTTCAAATTCCATATCAACAAACCTATTTGCCATAAGCTCCTGATTCTTAGCCAATAATTCAAAAATCAAGAATATTTTATATAAGCATAGATACACATAAAATGAGTGTTTTAAAATTCCCCAAAAGTGTCATATTTTCCTCATTAAGAACTCAATAAGACGAGAACTCAGCAAGGAATCATTTTTAATTCATGAAAAGTATTTACATTTTCAGAAATCAAAAGTTTGCCCAGGTCAACTTGACTCAATATCATGTGCACATTGCATATAGTATATAACTAGATAACCATTGAATGAGACTGTGTTTATCTGATTGTTGAAAATATGATAAAAAAACCCTAATTGAAAAGTACTTCTGCTCATACCCATTGATCTTGAGTGTATAGTGGCGAGGTTTTCAAAGGTTTTCGCTCTTAAGCCTTAATTAACACGTTTAAATATGGTTCCACGACCTAGAGCATCGAACGACAACATCTTTAGAGGCTTTCATACCAAAAAGCACATAAAATAAAATATTTTTATGCAAAAATATCATAATAATTCTTGAAGTCTTCTTCAATAGATCTATTCTTCATTCAAATTTGTTTTTCTTATGAAAACAAATGTTAACCTGGATAGACCTCGAAATCTCTTTATTATTTTTAGGTATCTTGTGATTTTTATCTCTCAGAGGAAGGGCTTCAGGCAGTAAAGAAATGATGTAAAATTGGCAGTCAAATAATTGCAAAATTTTATATAAAATGTATATCCCAAAAATATGATGTGACCTTGCCTCAAGAGTTGGCCCCCAAATCCTTGATTTAACTTCTTTTCAAATTCCATATGCAGTAAATAATTTCATCAATGAAGAAGCTTTAATATTTGATATTACAAGAGATGATAAAAAGACAATAGATTTTTTGAGAGAATAGGGCTTTCTTGAAATAGAACTAAAATGTAATATTTGTCAACAAAAATTCAAACTTGAGAGAGACTAAGATATGCTTGATGGCTTTCGCCTAAGATGTTTAAGGCCTTGTAGATCCTCAAAAGCAATATCAGATACATTCTTTTTCAAAAATCATAAATAACCTTTAAAATTATGGACACTAATAGCTATGTATTATTTCCCAAATGGTTTCAATGCTAAATCCACAAGCAAAAAATTAAGAAGAAATAATATTAAAATTAAATATCACACAATCCAGAAAATATATAAGGAATTAAGAGCTTACATTAGTAAAGGCTGGAAAATCTATCAAAATGGCTATAGTTTATCAGAATAAGTTGAGGTTAATGAATCGATGTTTACTCATGGCAGGTTAATATTTTATGAGGATTAAATAAGACTTTAAAGAAGAAATAAAGTTGCAAGGTAAATTTGGGTTTTTGGGATGGTTGAGAGATAATCAAAGATTGATAAAGTATTTATTGTGCCTAACAGAGAGGCTGAAACATTAGAGGAAATTATTTTTGACAACATTGAAGAAGAATCTATTGTAAATACAGATGGTGCAAGATTTTATTAAAGTATTGATTGGGAAAATCTAAATATGACACATTAAAGATTTGTCCACACAGGTATAAGAGCACCATTAGCTCCAAGAGGAGTAAGACCATAAAATTTTAGAGGTACTAACTAAGTAGAATCATTATGAAATAGTGTAAAAAGATATATTAAGAAATAATACGTTGTAATACATGATGAAAACTTTGAATTATTTTTATATGAAGCCATGTGGAGAAGATATACTGATATGTATAATTTAGACCCTTGTGACAGCATGCTAGATTTTTTATTTAGAGGTATATAAGCTTGAGTTAGTATAATTTCATATAATTTTTATAATTTATACATAAAAATTTAATTTTAATAAAAATTTTATGTTGCCCCGCCCTGGGGGCCATTACCCAAGCTTTTTAAGATAAAAATTGCGAGAGATTTTCCATAGTCTCATTTGCCTGAATAACTGGAGAGGTAGATATAGAAAAGAAGCCACTCAACAAACAAACATTTAAAATCACAACATTCATGATCAAATTTAATACAAGAAAATACCAGTTATTATCTATCATTAATAAGCTTACAAAGTTTATCCATTCAACTATCCTTAAGTTACTAAAAATATAATATGGAGTTTACTATCGAGTATCAAGTATTCTTTCAAGCAAATTTAAAGTGTGTATAAACTTAATAAAGTTAGAATCTGTTCTGCTTGTCAAAATTCATGTTGCTTTAAGCCTCCCTTCATATAAAATTACCCTGAGAGATTTCATTTGTGATCAAAGGAATCAAAAGTAGCTAGCATTCAGTTAAAATAGTAGAAAAATCGTGATAATGGAAATTTCTAAATATTCAAAATTACTAAAGTGAGAGTAAATGATAATTTTTATAATTATTTTTTAGAAATATTATTATAATTATTATTGGGACCAAGTAGTAAAAAATATATAATTTTACTACTTGGTCCCATTAATTAAATAATATAATTGAATTAATAATAAAATCTTTAAATTTTAAAGATATTCTTTTTAAAAATATAAAATCGTTTTGTTAAATATATTATTACATTTATTCAAATAAATTGCAATGAGTAAATTAATAAAATATTACTTTAATAAGTAACAAATCTTAAAACTTTTAGTTATTTAACATTAACTTTCATACTATATTTATAATTATCAATAAGTGCAAAAATTAAATATCATTTTTAACAAAATTAATTTCATAAATAAAAAAACAAATATTTTTAAATAGTCTTATTCTAAAAAATACTATGTTGAAACTAATATGTTTAAGTTTAAACATTTTTTATTATGAATAGAAATAATTTATTAATATTATATTTTTCTTTTATATAAATTTAATAATACTAAACTTTAGTAATGCTTGAAAATTTACCCAATTTAATAATATAACTTTGATGTATTTGCAATTTTATATAGTTCGAATTTTCCACTATTTTAACTGATTGATAGCTACTTAATTTATCGAATTTCGAAGATTCGACTTAATCTTAAAAAAAAGATAAAATCTTTTATTAAGACAATCCATTTCATCAAGAGAATACTTAATGACCCTTCATCTTGATAATCAACTCATACTACAACAATTTTATTGAACATAACTATCAACAATTTGACTTAAGAACAGATTATTAAATTAAAGATTCTTCCTTTTTTTTATGAAAATTAAAGAAATATGGAAAGTTAAGGGATTAAGGAAAGGCTTATCGAATGAAAAATTTTGCGAATAAAAACCTCATATGATCATGAATAGAAAAAAATAACTAATTAACTGGTATTAATATGATTTGGAATACTTGGTTTCAAGAAATCCTTGCTTAAAATATTTATTCTTGCAAAAACGCCTTTATTTCATAGATTTTTTTGGAAAAGAAGATAACTAAGCAACAACTTTACAGATTATATAATGTCTATGGAATAAATTTCAATAGCACTAAGATAAACTACATTATAAAAGAAAAATAGAAGTAAAATATTTTAGATATAGAGTAAAAGACATACAATTAGTATTTAAAAATGTTTGAAAAAGAAGTAAATATCGCTCATTTTAATGATTCTATTTTTTTAGCTCATTTTGTGAACATGTAATCTTGTTAAATATAGTATTAATATCAATTAATATGTAAAAATGGACTTTATTTTAATACATATCTGTTATTTTTAATGTAAAGTTTGGATTGTATTAATTTATGATGAAGAAATAGTCTATAAAGCTTTCAGATCTTTAACTTCTGATCAATCAACTTTAAGATAATTATGAGGGAAAGTAATTAACAAGATTACTTAAGAGCTCACCACTCGAAGTTGTTGTAAGAATAGGTTTAGGAAAATGCTTGGAGATTGATGTTTTATAACCCTTATTCATCTAAGTATATTACATATATATGGTCTTTTCAAGGGTAAAGAAAGACTATACATAAACTTTCTGTCAATATGACTTTAAGTTGAATAATAAAAAACAAACTATTTCTTTGTAAGGAAATCTATAACATAAGATAAACAAGTGATTGTAAAAAACAGTGAAAAAATGCTTAGAGATGATGAGTGCATTATTTCATAAGACATAAATAATTAATCGATTTATACTTGATGTTATTTAAAGTTTATGTCATTTTTTTAAATTTATTCATTTGCTTAATAGGCTTTTAATAATTTAGAATAATTTTTAATGTGTATAATATTTTAATTCTTATATTCTAAAATAATTCAAGTTTTTCCCGTTATTTTGTTATGTTTTTTCTCTTTAAAACTGATCTTGTAACAGCGATAAGGTTTCTCTAAAATAAATTACTCAAAAATTTAACTATATCTTACTAGAGTACCTTGAAATTAATTGAATTTTTCTTTATTCAATCTTTTTTAATTTGTATTTTTTCTTTCTTTTCTTCATCAGGTTCGTGTATATAAGATTTTGCTGATTCTGAAGAAGTTTGGCAATAAACTCATTTCTTAGCTTCCCTAATATTACACAAAAAATTTACTTATCAGGTATCTCTTATTTCTTCGTAAATTCCTAGATATTTTCTTACAACTTCATCTAATATTATTAACATGGCAATAAATACATGATACAGAAAGTTCTAGAAATATGGGGAAATTGACATAAAATATATCTGCAGACTTTATAAGCACTTTCTTGCAACTCAAAACATCATTAATGAGCCTCATACTAGTCTTTTAAAAACTGGACAATTGATATTCCACTAAAGAATTTAATTCTAAAAATTATATTAATTTTTGAAGTGGTATTATTATTTCTGCTTTGTATTTAGATGTCCCTCAAGCTTCTTAAAGTTTATGTAGAAGAAATTTCTGTTACTTTCCATAATTTTAGGTCTTCATAATAATATGAAATTAATTAAAAATACTGCAAACATATTTTTTAAAATAAAAATGGAGAGTAATAATCTATTTATTTAATTTGCTTATGTTGTAAATTAATCAATATTGATTATTGATTAATAACACTTTCCCATTAATCTGTCCTTTGTCTGAAGTAATTTAACGAAATATTAATTAGAAAGATAAAAACTTTATCAAAAAAGGTTTATGAATTAGTGTAAACATATCTTTTATTGTATTAATTCCAATAATTCCTAGCATAGTATATAGCTTTATTAAATATTTTTCATATTAATTTTATTTAAGCTAAGAATTTAAAATGTGAAACTGCCAATGACATCTGCATTAAAAACCGTGTAACCCTAGGGACAATAAAGCAACAAGTGGGGACATTTACTTTATGTTCCTAGTAGTTAATGGGTTTAATAACAATTTATTTAACCACAATTTGAGATTAATTTAATCAAAAATATATTATCCTATATAATAAAAGCTTTTAAATATAATAATTACTCAAACTTTAATAATGGAATCATCTTTTTTGTCATCATCCTACTCAAAGTCAAGCTTGTATTAGTATTTATAAGAGTTTAAAACATAATATTAAGTTAATACTTACATTAATAAACATAAATTGATAGAAACAAAATAATAACTTGAAAGTATAAACTTAACAAAGAATAGTTGGAAACATGGAGAAATGGAGGAAAAAGTAAAACTAAAACTTTATTCAAAAAATCTTAAAATGTGGCTTTTGTAAATAAATGTATACTTCAGTAGAATTAAAAAGACTTAAAATTGTTAACACAAGAAATTTAGGCTCATTTTCCTAACTTAACGACAAGAAATATATGAATATGCAGTGTCTCATCAGCAAGAATTGAGTGCTGATCATTTTGTTGATAAAAATTTCTTCCTTGCACTTTAACTTTTGTTATTACTATAAAATAGTATTTCATATAAATCTTTTTACACAATCATGTCGATTGAATTCATTGAAACAAAAGATAATATTTACAATAAAGTGGCTGATCAGTATATTAATTATTTCAATGTTATAATAAGCAAATATGATATTAAACTTAAATGAAAATTTCAACTAAATAATGAAGAGAGTGTAGTGATACTTGAATGAAAACAAGCCAAGAAAATATTAAAATAACTTAAAGCTTAAATTAGGATAACTTAGGAAACCATTAAGCTGACTTTTGTCAAATGATAAGATGGGAGCTAAAAACAGTCATTTGATATACTTTTATTAAATTAAAATGAATTTAAACAATAGAAAATGGCTTGAGTTTTATGTAAATAAGATATGGATGAAAACTTAAAAGTTACAAGACTCTTTAATGAATTCCAAACAATGAGTCTATTTTATGAAAATTAAGCTGATTATCTTGATTCTACTAGGGAAAAGATATACCATCCTTTTGCTCATGATTAGGCTTGAAAATATAAAAAGAAGAGATAGCTTATAGATTCACTAGTTGATTCTTTCAAAGGACTTCATTCACTGTGAATAATCCATAAAGGTATCTCACTTCATAAAACATAAACATTAAGTCAAAAGAGAAACCATATATAATTATAACTAACTTTGCTCATTCCTCTAAAATAGACATTAAATCTTAAATAAGTAAATTACCTCTCATTCTATATCAACATCCTAATGATCTCAAGTAAATTTGAATATCGGACATCAGACAAGACCTAAAATCAATTGTTATTTTAATAATTGAAATAACACTTGGTGTAATTGTTCAAAATAGAAGATACACACGTAGGTTATTCAGATATAATAGAATAGATTAAGGAAGATTATAATTTGTGTGATTTCTTTAAAATATACGGGATAACTTTAGTTTTTATTAATTCAACAGATAAAATTCAGTTATTAGAGCTAGAATTTAATTAAATTAATGAATTAATTAATTTACACAGCCAACCTAAATTCTTCGATGAATATTAGGAAATAATTAATTTCATATAATTTGAATAATTAGAACTCAAAAATTTTTGTCACAGACAAAGTCTAAGATAATATCATAAGCATAATAAAATTAGTTATCATGAAAAATACCTTAAAAAATAATAATTTTGATAGTTGCTATTAAAAGTAAATTAGTATTTAATTTATTAATTAAATTTATGTAATAAAATAAAGAAATTATGAATTTCAATAACTTACATAAGTTATTTTATAAAAATCAATCTATATATAAGAAAGATGATTATAATCTACAATAAGAAATTAAAAGTTTATTAAAACCAAAATAAAAAAAAATCCAATAAAAGGAATATAAAATTAATAAAAAAATTATGTTAAAAATATTCATTTGTGTGAAATACTTTATGTTTTAATTTTTTCGTTTAATGCAAAGAGATAGATTTTATAATTACAAAATATAAAAAAATTAAAAAATAATATTGAAAATGCAAAAAAGAATTTAATCATTAATCAAAATATTTTACGATCGTATAAAACCATTAATCGATATCAATCATTCGACTATAATTAACAATAGATAAATCCACTATTTCAAAATCTCTATAACCTGAAGAAACCACTCCTTAACTTTATATTAATTAAATAAAGAAAACTTAAATAATTTATAATCAAACAAATAAAATTTGGTACAGCTAATGAAGATACAACTTAAAGTCATTAGAAAGAATCATCTTAAAAAAAGAGAGATTTTCTTTAAAACCAAGAATATTGTGGATAAGATTATGGCAATCATTTTTTTAAAAAAAAATAAGGAAGAGCAATACAACGGAAACTATAGCTTGTTTATTACTGAAACATTTACTAGGTATTTATGGAATTAGCTGAATTTTCAAGTATTCAGCCAATTGTTTATGTGAGGTAATAGTGTTTTTGTTTCATCATTTATGTAAAAGAAATTAGCTAATCATTAATTACATACTTTTTATACTTTTTGATACGCAATCGAGAAATATTGGTCACCTTTTCTCGATTTCTTTACATTTTTATTATGAATTATATATTGAATTATGAAGTTTGTAAATAGCTAATAATTCAGTGATATATAGATTATTAATAAATAAAAACTGCTTGAGTAAAAAAGTAATCTGTAGGTATATATATTTGTTTGATAATTTTTTAACTCTATAAAATTTTATTATATTATATTATATTATACTATATAAAATGATAAAATTTTTAAAGTTGAGGTCTTAGACTATGATTAAAAATTATCTTATATCTTAGCATTATTGAGATGATAATTAATTTAATATATACATAAAATCAACTATAATTTACTAATTATTTATTATTGATTATATAAATATATAAGTTATGTTTAAATTATTTATGAATAAATTGAATAAGAATTTTATATTCATGCTAACTCATTAAGTATAAAGCAAACTATTAACTTAAAACTAAAAAAATCTTTCACATTTCAAATGTAATTGTTCATAATTATATTACTCTTATATTTATAAGCATTTATATTATGCATAGTTTTTTTTCATAATAATTAATGCAGCAATCACATATTTATATGCAATGTTTACTAAATTAAATTAAATAAATATTGAATAGAGGAAATATTTATATTTGGGAATATATAAGATAGATTTACTTAGAGTATGTAAGAACATAAATTAAATATTTTAAGAAAAAAAGAGAAAGAATATTATAAAGTTAAAAATATAAATAATTAATCAGAGATATCTTATTAAACTGTAAGTTATGATATTTATATATATAAAGTAATGAAGATAATATTGTTAAAAATAGATAAGTCATCAAGAAGGTGTAGATTGAACTAGCAATCTTTACAATAAGTAAATGGAAAAAAAGCATCCTTAAAAAGTTAAGTTCGCAAAGCCTTTGTCGTAAATAAATACAGTTTTTTGTAGAGATTTGAGGGGTAATATTCGACAATAGAGATAACATCAAAATCAAGGAGCATCAAAAAGTAGTACAAGGTTTTAGTACAAAATTTTAGAGAAAAGTGAATTGAGACATGGAGAAAACCGAAAGGTAGAAAATAAGTGAATGAGACAGATTTATTACAGATGGTGAATCAAAGAGAAAATGGACAGCCATTTTAAAGAATTTAAATCACCTTTAAAATATATAATGGTTACGACCTACTGGTAAGCTGGGAGTATATCCGGACCAATTTCGGTACAACGGTGATCAAAACTGTGATGAAACTCGGCATTACAAGATAAGTCCCGAATCTGAGAACTTACTCACAATATATGAGGCAAGATAAAGGGGGGAGGACCATGCTAACGAAAACGTCGAAAGTTGTTCAAACATGTCATATACTAAATGATTCACTTATTCTTGAAACCTGTGATTGAGTGTAACAAAGATAGGATATGAATTAAGAGACAGACCGCTCTAATCTTTAATTGGACTCTATTTACCAAGAAGAAGCAGGGGAAAAATACACCATAATACAACCTCAACAGAGAATCACTCGGGGTTTCCCCCAGGTAAGCCAAACTATTAGTCTTATATGAGATAAAGTTTTACCCGAGCATAAAGTCACTCACAGAAAAGAAGTTAGATAAAAGGGATTCGATTGAAATACGAAGTAGAAAATGACTTCATGAGACTTACCCAAGGCAATAGTTGAACATGCATCGTGAGAAACTTGTCCAGTACATATAGGGGTAGTCTCCTTTGAAAGATTAAACCGGATTACTATATATTTAAGTATAAATATCTGATTGTATTTATCTGGCTGGCATAGGCCTAGTATTTACTTCCATAATGCTGTAGATGATAATAATAATATATATAATAAGTAAATATTCATTCAACTTATATTTACTACTAAACTAAATTGCGTCTCTTTGTTTTTATAATGAAATTATAATAATATAATTAAAATAGGCATTCAATGTATGCAATTTCAAAGGCATATAATTCATCATAAAAGTATTTAAACATATTACAAACTGTAAGAATAAGAATTTAATCAAACTTTCAAATATTCACTTAAATTCAACATTCTAAGACTTCAAGCAGAAACACACAAATCATAGTTACTCTCAGTGCACAACAATTAACTCGATATAGAAAATAAGCTAAATATGTTTTATCAGAATAACATGAATTAATAATAAATTTATAATTTTTGTGCCTAAGATTAAAGGGAAGTTAATCTTGATTGAAACTGAGGATATTTTATCCAAAAATATATATTAAATGATTAACTTAATATAGAGAATCGAAGTATAGATTATTGAAATTGAAATCAACTTTGCTAAACAAACCTGTTCTTGCTAGTTAATGCTATTAAAACTATTTAAAATGATGATGTTAAAATAAAAGGAATCATAAGTTTCAATTAACTAATATTGAAAAAATTATTATGATCACCTATTTCTTAATAAGATTATACTTTCACAAGCTAGACTCTTTTAATTCCAGTTTGTAAATATCTATATTATAAGTTATCATAATTATTCTTCTTCTAGAAACTGAAATAACAATAAAAACATCAAATTCAAATGCCAACGATAATTATAAATGTGTGATTGATAGACTGTCAGGAATAGCAAAGGAATATTATTAGTAAAATTTGAGTTATATTCTAGGCTTGAATTATAGAAAGCAACTATTCACATGGTAATAGTAAATAAAGACTTTAAAACTGATTAGTAAATGATGAATTGAAGGATCGATAGATTATAAATTAGATTAAGATCCAATCATTTAAAAGAATTAATAATTATAATTATGTTAATAAAGAAGGCAAGGAAAAGAAAACTTTAAATCATATTACATATTTATGACAAAATATATTAAAATATATTTTTAAAAAACGAAATATTTGTGAGAAATGCTGATTTTTTTTAATTAAAATTATTATATATATATTAAAGGCCAATTAATATGGATAGTAGATCAAAAATTTATTAAAATGAGTGTGGGAGATTGGATAAAACAGGAAACAAACAAAGTTAATTGTAATCTCAGAATAAACATTTAATAAAATATAAGTTCTTGAAGACTTCTTAGAATGTACGTATAACAGAATGAAAAAGTGACGCTCATAATGCAGAAAGTTTAAAATCAGTCATAAAAGTATATTTACTTTAAGAAATTAAGTACCAAATAAAAAAAGTTATCAACACTATTTTCTCCAACCAGTAAGAACAGTAGTAGGTGGAATAGAAGAAGAGAATTGTTTATGGAGAACTATAAAAAAAAATTTGACAAATTAAATCAAACAAGAAATTAGAGACACTTAATGTTTGTTCTCTTGAATGATAAAAGTTTAACTCAAAATAAAACAAGATTACAGTAATGAGATGATAAGAGTGATTTAGCTACAAAAAACTCTGACCTATTTTAACTAGTTAAAACAAGAAATTGAAGGATTATTGGACTGAATAACCAATATTGTCTTAATTCAATTAGAAAGGAATGGACGATTATACTTAGCAAGCTACTGCAGTATATCATAAGGTTCAGAAGAAAAAAGCAAAATCATAGATTCAAATCCTTTGGTAGTAATTTAAGCAGCTTATGACTCAGTCTAGATTGTCAAATTCACATAGATAATCATAGGAAGAATACAGTTCAAATAATTAACCAATTGCAAGATGTGATAATGAAGAATTAAAACATTAATTTTACAAAAGGAAACTATAAGATTAGAACAAGAATCATCATAAGGTAATGAAATGCATCAATAATTAAGTATATCTTTAAAATAGGAACTTTCTATAAAATTAATAAAAACAAGTCAAAGTAATTGCATTTTGGCAGCTATCCTAATAAATGTCAAAAATCCTTAACAATCAAAAAAGATTTTTGACATTCATTAAAAGGAAAATATTTTTTAATAACGCTTAACAATTCATGTAATACATGTAATATGAAGATATCAGCAAAATCAAAGATTTAAAATGTTTAGATGTGAATATCTGCTTAGTTTAATGTCAAGTTGAGATGAACTTTGGATTAAAATAATAACATGATGAAATGTTCTTTAAAATATTAGCTGATATAACAATACTACAATTTGTGACAAGATATTGAAACCCGAATTAGAGCTTTTTGGTAATTTACAAGTTCATTTTCTTCGATGTTGTCGATAAGTTGAACTAAATAAAATTGGAAATTTATTACATTTTCAAAGATATTGGTTTATAAACAACCAGAGACAAATAAAATAAGAAATATCACTTAATTTGAAGTAAGCAAATCAAATGAGGAAAATGAAAAAATAATTAGAATAAAAATTTGCTATGATTAATTAAAGAATTATGTTGAAAAAGTCAAATTTTAGTTGAATTTGCTTAATAAAGTAAAGGTAATATACAACAATATATATAAAACAAATAATTTTATTGGTAAATAATGGAATTAATTTGAGAAAAGAAGTGGTGAAATGCTGAATTACTCACAACTGCAAAATTAAAAAAGTTTTTGTTGATTTTAGCTATAACAGAATCTGTAATTTATTCTTTATGCAATATGATTTTGATATCAACAAGAAAATGACATTAAGAGAACTTTAATAAATATAATGTTAAAGAGAAAAATAAAATATCAAATTAAAGGGAATATAAGTCGTTGGCATAAAAAACTATATTTTTTAATTATACCCACTGACTTAGATCCCACCATAATTAAATGAAGAAAAACTCTTACTTAAAAAATAAGCACATAAAGAATAACGAATAGACAAATTTAGTATTAAATTTAGCAGTGTCTGAGAATCTTATAAAACTATTAAATCAAATGATAATTTTATATTTAAACGTCTTGACAAAATAGATTTAAAAAATTTTAATTCTATAATTTCAAAAAGTTAGAGGTCAATCAAGACTTGAATAGAATTCCTTAATTGAATGTCAGTCCAAGTCAAGTACATGGTCTGCAAAGTGATAATGGACATCTAATTGAAAGATGGAGAACTAAAGACTACTCTGAACTAATGCAACATCAGCTCCTCTTAAACAAAAGCAGTCCAAAAGATTAAGCGAAAAAACAGTTATGTAGGAAAATGAATTAGAGAAGAAGGTGAAACATAAATAAGAGGAAAATAATGGGAATTCTAAATCAAGTAGCAATGATATTAAGATATTATGTAATAAATTGCATTCTTTACCTGATGATATTTAAAGCTCAATAGATTTTCATTCTTATTTTACTAAACTAAATAATTCATCCATTAATTAACTAAAATAAAAAACCATTTACAGCAAGTGAATATATTAAGCATCAAGACACAGTGAGAATAATGAAGTGAAAAACCCATGACTTTCAAATAACACTGCAGTTTACGAATAATATGAAGCTGTTGACAAGGCTAACTACGGCAATAATTAAGATGAGTGGGATAATTAAGATTTGAGAGAAGGCAAAAGAAACTCTTATATTTCCAATCTAGAGCAAATGAAAGACTTGTAAGAATAATGCAGGAATTCTTGAATTATAACTTTTAGCCAAGATCAGCATCAAATAATAAATTAATAAATCAATAAATATTAATTGTTATATTTATATAATTAGATATAAACTTGTATTGAACCTTAACATTCTTATAAAACCTTAAGGTTGTTGTTTGAAAAATAAGTTACCATGATTAAAATGATACTTCATTCGTTCACTTAAATCTTCTAGAAAATGAATTCTCAAAATCCATTATTTATTAAATATAGTTGACACTTTAAGGTTTGATTTAAAAGAGTAAGCAATTATCACGTGAAAGACGACAAACAATGAGGATGATGCTGATTAAATGCTAAGTGAAGTTGAATAAAGGCAGTAAATTAGGAAATAATCAAAGAGCTTTGAGATTGGCCAAGAGAAGAAGAGGAAGATGATGAGATGATTGTACGTACTGGTAAATGGTAATTGACTTATTAATTAACTAACAACAAAAATGCAAATATAAATAGATTTCATACTTTTTAAGAATATGTCAATCGTTCAAATAATTAATATGAGTAACTCCAATTATCATTTTTAGAGTGTGGATAGCTGCAACATTGATATTACTGCTTACAAATATCTGAGTATGAGAGAAAGAGAAAGCAATTGTTACAGATTGACTAATTGATTACATAATTGATAAAAAAAGATTAAGATAATATCATTACAAATATTTAAATATAATAAAGTTAAGATTAAACAATGAATTTATCCACTGCAAATCTGCTATTTCCCTTTTTCTGTTTCTACTGAAAAGACAAGTTAGTTGCCTGATTTCATTTAGGTCAAAAGAACTTACCTTATCAGCAACTAAGTACTATTGATTTAATCACCTACTTGTGAGGCTTTTATTATAATTTGCAAATAAGCTATTAAATTTTTTTAATAATGTTTTTTCAAAAAAGTTAATTATTAAAGATTATCCTTGAAAATAAATCTGTTTATTACAACAAATTGCTAGCTTAATGCTGCTTTCATTGCAGTTATACTGCTTAAATCTATCTATAAGGAACTAGTCTTTATCCTAATGATTTGCTTACTTAACTTTTCAAGTATCAAGAGTTATTATAAAATAATGCATGAAATAATTTTTCAAATAATTATAAATAAGTATTTAAATAGCAATAGATAATTGAAGAGTGAATTAATCTCTTAGGCGTTTCAATCAGAGATACAATTATATGACTTGATGAAGGTAGATTTCGTAGTGTTTTCCACTAGATTAGTAATTTAATTGAAGCAAATCATTTAGTGTAGTCTAAAAATTACTGCAAGATGTTATTTATAATTCCTGGGAAATGATTGTTTAGTTTTGTTTCTTCTTTTAATATATAGAAATAATTTGTATCCATAATTATTATATTGTTCATGAGTATATGAATTTATAAACATTGAGTACTAAGATTGATGAATTAAAGTATGTTTAGTTCAAATTTTAAATATTTTGAATAAAAGCTAGAATTTAATTTGCTTTAATATACTTAATTCTTAGACCGAGTATAATGAATATTCAGCTTTTATGCTATTTTTTAATTTTGTAGCAGATTCTTTTTTCAATGCCTATAAAAACTATTGAATTTAACTTATGCTCAGTTTCATATATCTACGTAGAGTTAAACTAAAATATTTATAATTTTTTAGGGAACCTGTAAGTGACTCTATGACAATATATAATAGATAAAACCATTTTAAAAAGTTCAAAAAATGCTCTAAATTAGCTGAATTCCTATTATAATTTAATTTATAATTACCTCGTCAAATAACATTGATTTTTTAAAAGAGCTGCAACTAAAGAAGCTCAAAAACTTTTTCTTACTTTGAGATTTATTAGATATTCATTTTTATTAATATTAATTGGATTAAAATTTTTTCAAAACTTAATCAACCACTGTAGAAAGAAAAGAGTTAAATCTAAATGGATACTTTATGATATTAATATTAAAGGATATCATAAATATAAAATTATAATAATTAAAAAATTTACCAGTTTATATTGAAAGTTGAGAATATAGGTATAAAAATCATGATAATTATAGTAAAATGAATTTATTTACTCTTAGTTTCCTTTATGCAAATAATAAAAGTAAATAATATTCAAAGATATAATACAATTTAGATTAAAGTTGAATGAATTCTATTTTTTTAAAGTATTATTAATCAACTTCTTGGTCTTGAACTTGAGGTGTCTGTTGTAATTCAGCTTAGCTTTACCACTATGCTGGTGAACCTTATCAAGCAGTATTTATGGATTAAAGTATTAAACTTAGAGAAGTAGGTTCTAAACTGATTGCTTAATGCAATATTTTAGCTTTCTTGATAATATCGAGGAATTTTAAGATAGTAGCTAAAATATCTTCGACCAAATTTGTGAAGAACGATTATTAAAGAAAAAATTTAATTTTATTAAGAGAAGAATATTAAACTTAAACTATCAACTCATTTTACTAATAGAGCATTTTTAATGGAGAATACTAATTATAAATAGAGAGGTGAAGTGATTAGTTCTATCCTATGTGATATACCTAGGCTTGTTGATGTCTATTGATATTATTTAATGGCCTGTACAACTAATATGAATAAAGTCAAACAATCGATCAAAATTGAAAAGCATAAATTTTCTAACCTAAAAATTATAAGAATATTATACCTGTTTCTTATAGGCAATAGATCACTTTAAATTAAGATACATGCTACTGAAAATTAATTTTAAATATTGAAAAAAATGTGTGTATTTAAATTAGGACTTATAGTTTGCAGCATTCGATCAAGCTTAAAATATAATGTCTGTCAGCACTCATTTCTTAAATACTTGAGAATAAATTTCAGAATCTGCTATTGTTGTTCATGCTGCCTAATGAATTGTTCATACATAAATTCTTATATTATAAATAATATTTTTTTAAATAGATCTAAAGCACTTTAACTTATAAAAATTATTGATTAACTATCATTCATTTTTGAGTTATTTTAAACTAATTTAAATATGTCTTTTTGTTATCAATTAAACTGTTTATTTATTTTATTCTACCAATTAATGATAAATTTATATTTCACTTTCCCAATATGACGTGATTTTTATAAATCCTTGATATATAGTTTTAAATATCTCTATATTATATTCAAATATCCGTTAGCTATCTCAATTATGCATATTTGTTTTTCATAAGACTTATAAACCCACAAATTCATTAAATTTGGAATCAAATGATAAAACTTAACTAATTGAATAACCTTAGATCAATCATGCTTCTTTAATGTTAATATGCAATTTAATATAATGATCTTGTTGTCAGATATAATTTTGGATTGAGTATGACTATTTTATTGTTTTTTAAATCTATGATATTTAATACAGTTCATAAAAATTAAAATGATATATAATCTGTAAATTGTTGATTATTTGTAAAAGCTGTGAAATATTTTTTAATTATTATTTTTAGCTGCAATGAGTGATATAGGGTTCAAAAGTTATAATAATAATAAATAATAATAATAATAATTAATCCTCATCCGGGGGGCTCAAATCCCCCCGGATGAATATATATATGTGATATATATGTAAGGGATATGCCCTTTTAATTTTAAGTAAATCTTTATACAATCTCAAATTTGTCCTTTGTCTATCTTTTCTCTCAGTATGTTATGTATTTCATTCATGAGTTACATTGATGTTTTTTCTTTCAATTTATGTCTTTCCAACTAGTGCAGATAGATATGTTCTCAGTAGAACTCTGTGATCTATCTGGATAACTCTACTGCTTCTTCTGCAGGATTTTAATAGTGTCTATTTTCATAGACTGTAAAGCTGATGTATTCAGTTAGCTGGTGTTGTGTCACTTGCCTGTTTGTCAAGTGTTCGAATGTCATTTCCATACATGATTGTTTGTTGCACTTGGGGCACCATAAGCTATTGTTTTTGAAGTGTGATATGTTTGCCATATTTATTAAATAAATTTATTTATTATAGCTGGCTAATCCCTTTAGTATTATACACTTTATAGTAATTAGGTAGAAATAAATCTCAATTCTTATTGGTTAGTGGTCAGATTATTATATAGTATCTAAGGGGTTTAGGGATTCTGGTGTCTCTGGGTTATGTTGTCTCCCAGCGTAGCTGGTTAAAGTAACTTATTGTTCTTTAGTAGAGATACTTGTTTGTTAGTAGGGCTTGTGCAAATATGTTGTATGGTCCCATTGATTACTTGGTATTAAATAATAGTTCTCAAGATGATTTGTTAATTTAGATATGTTCCTTATTAAGTATCTAATTTATGTTTGGGTGATTCCTCAAATATCTTTGGTAAGTTTGAGTGATTCATGGGTGATTCCTTAATTTTTCCTTGGGTGATTCTAGGTATATCTTTGTGTTTCAGGAGTGATTCTTCAAATATCTTGAATCAGATGGGAGTGCCAATGGTTCCTATTTAGTAGGTATACGTGGTACAATTGGTTTCAGGAAACGTTTTCCTGATAAATTCGCAACTATTCTTTTATAAGTTGATACGTCGCTTGGTTATTGTAAGTGGTTGGATTTAGTGTTGTTGTTATGATTGTGTAGAAAGGTGTCGCTTCAGTTATATAAGCTGAAGGTTATTTTCTTTATGAAATGTTATCTTAGTCGGCATTGAAAGCCTACTTATTAAAGATGTGACTTGTTAATTATGGACTTTTTTATGAGAGTTACCTGACTTAGTAGAACATCTAAGGTTGGTTCCTCTCATTAAATGAGATTGGAGTGGGCTTGGTTTTTCTGAGGTTCAATGTTTGGTATTAGGTAGTTTTATTTTATATGACTTCTCAGAGAGAAGTCTGGACTACTTTGAGTGTATGCCCTTCAAGAAGTTCTTAAGGGACTACTCCCGTGCATCGCATAGTTAGTTGAAGCGTCAGTTTAGAAAAGTTAGTTTCATGAAATGGGTCGAATAGAGAGAGCCGGAATTAACTCCTACTACTCTCATAAGTTTAACTCCTAAAGATTTATTTGTGCCACTCTAGTGGGAGTTTTAGCTGAGACCCAAATGAAAATTTTGTAATTTCTGGGCAGTAGACCTTTTCGTCTACTATGAGTCCCGAAATTTTCTAACCTTCTATTAAATAATTGTTCAAAAGTTATGATAATAAAATACTTTTTGCGTGCTAATAATTAGAAAAATAATGATATCTTTTGAGTGTAATTACTAGAATTTGTTGAACATGTAATTATTTTATTATTTTATTGTTAAATTATTAACTAGCAGTTCTTTTTTGTGGTTTAAAAAGCCTCATCGGTATCATAAACAAAAATTAAATTTGAATTGCTTAAACCACATTTGCTTTGCACAGCACTTAAACTCTTAAAGACAATATTAACATAACATGTATAAACTAACTAAATTTCTTAGCTGTTAAGCTAAATGGGGAATTAAAGATATTAAATAATATATTATAATTAAATATCTATCGATTTATAATAAAATAGTTTCCTAAAATGAATAATTGAATTGATTTTTATTCTTAAAATATTAAGATGAGCCTTATAAAACTTCAAATATAATTTAATAAATAATTGCTCTTAGTCTATATGTATCTTACAGTTTTGTTTTCTTTTGTATATAAATAAGTTTCTAAATATCTTGTTACTTCTTTGTTAATTTAAGTATAATGTTTATTTAATAAAACCTATAATTACTTTGAAAATCTGCTAATGTTTATTCTGATCAAAATGAAATATTCCATTGATTATTACCACCCTAATAATAATTATTTCACTAATCTATTTAAAAGCATAAGAATCATTACTATTTATTAAATGCGTATTCATAATACACTTCTATAAATAGACATATCATGTTTAAAAATAATAGTGTTTTGTTGAAAAATATTTTAAATATGTTAAATTATTTCTATCTCTCAAACTGCTTTAATATAATTTAATAATAATAATCAAATTTTATAAATAATCAAATCATTTTAAAAAGAAAATATAAGGAAAGGTATATTTAAACTAAAAATAAAAATTTGACTATAAGATGCCAATATAATAAATTTAGAGAATAAATAAAAAATATAAATGTCTAAATATTAAATGCAATTATTTTTCAAGCGTAATATAATAATTATTATGACATTATTCTAAATAATTGAAAAAAAATATATCAGTTTAATCTTTGCAAAATTTTGTTATATAATTTAAAATAAAGATAAGAATATTACGTTTTAGAATAATAATTTTCTTATTCAAATTTTATTACAATATTAATTAAAATAATGGTTAATTACTTATCAATTAAAAATATGATTAATAAATTTAATTATAAAAATGTAGGATATATGATTATATAAGCAAATTTTGCAAATAATTGACCATCCATTTACGTGAATTCGAAATCAGATTGAAGAAATCTGCCCTCATTAAAAAGTTAGGATCCGAAGAATTCAAGTGCCACTTATTTACTAAGCTTTTTAAAGATAAATTTGTCTTGTTTAAGCACATTGAGCCCTTCGATGAATTTAAAAGTGTGCGAAAGTATATGGATCGTGTTAGTTGAGGGCTGAGAATCACGATAATGAGATGATAATTATGAATGTAGAGTTAAGAGGTACTCTCTGGTTTAAATCGGTATGCTTGAAAAAATGATTTATTCTTTTCTTAACTTGAATAGAATCTTCGATATCGAATAATGGTTGTCTCAGATTGTAAGTGCTCTAGGTGAAATTGTTGATAGTATTGATCAATATAAGAATTGTTGTATAAAATTTTGTTTGACACACTTTTTGATAATATATTAAAACTTTATTGAGGTTCTTTTAGTGGATGGAATGGTAATATAATAATATTGAAAATTAATATTTTTTTGTGTCGAACTTCAAAACTTTATATCTTCATAATCGAGGATCCCGAAAGGTTCTTAAAACCGCGTCAGAGAAGATTGGCTCGAGCTTTTTAATATTTAACTTATATAATGGATCTATTTTTCAGATCAAATTTTAATTAAAAAACATTAATATATTTATTCATAATACTAATAAAATTAATATGATTTTATTTTAAGAATATTTTCTTCAAATTAATTTTTTTTATTTTTTATATTCTCACCTACTTCCATTTGTTAGTTTTCTTTATCGTCAACTAAAAAATTCTTTATTTAAAATAATATTGCTTTAAAATTTATTGTTGTAAAATTATATATTAATTTTGTCCAATTTGATAAGAATAATTATAATATATTGTATTAAATATATGTAATTGACAACATACAGTTAAGATAATAAGAAAGTATAAATATGATTATAAAAATTATCTAAATGTCTAATATTTATGATTTAAAAGATTCGATTATTTTTTTTATGAATTTGTCTCTGAATTTTGAAAGATTTACTCATTTCATTCTTGAATTGTAAACTTACTAATAATTTAATAGTTTTACCAACTAATATTCCTGAGATATTTAATCTGTGAATTTTAGTGAAATTTAAAAAGAAAAGGTTGAATTAGAACGAGTAAATCAAATAAATTATATATTCCTAATTTTGAGAAGAGGCAAAACACTTATTGAATGTTGGCTTAGGTGAATAATGACGTACAATAATTAACGTAATAGTTTTATGATGAAATCGATAAAATGATGATTGCGTAAGGATAATAAAGCAAAAATAAACAATTATTTAAAGTATTATGATGAAAGGAAAGTCAGAGAGGAGCATCACTGATTTACTCCTGGTATGATGACTAAGACTATGATATTTGTAGCTATAAGTATTGAACTGATTAGTTTATTAATTTAAACTCGCAATTTAAAATAACAATACAGCAATGTTGTTGTTAATTAAAGGAAAATCATTAATTCTACGTCTTCACTAAATATATAGCGAAATATTAGAAATAAAGAACACCAAAAATATAATAATAAAATAAAAACCATTTGTAAAGACAGCAATAAATAAAAGGTAGCAACAATAGAAAAATTGATGAAAGATTCATTAAATCTGATGAAAATCATTATAATTCTTAACATAAATTTGATTTAAACTAAATTCATATTTATAAAATAAATTAAATTAATCTTGAGCAGTATTTGATAGAAAAGAATTATAGATTTTTAAAAATAGTAGAATCACAAATTCAAAAAATGGATAAAAACAAATGAATTAATTCAATCATCATTTCTTAAGTATTAATAATTAATAGGGAACATTAATAATTGATTCATAAAATAAAAATATTATAAAAGTATTAATTTCAAATCTTCAAATGTGAGTTTTAAGGATTCAATTTATTTCTAAGAGTTTTAAGTATATTAACATTTGTTTATATGAGTCTGTCATTATAAATTATATAATTTGTGAGGATAACAGATTAAGGATTCTAGAGAAACTAATAAAAGTAAAATTACAAATTAATTAATAAGTCACCTGTATTTATAGTTTTATAGTAGCATTCAGATATAATAATATCCAACTAAAACTTGACTAAGATTCCAATCTTAAAAATACTAAATTGAAAATAATATTATATGTTTTAGTTTCGGATTTATATTAACTATTATTAAATTTTAAAAGCATTTTTTTCATGCTGTTCAAGCAAATTTAACAAGCTTATACTAGTCATATCAAGTTTATTATTTAACATTAAATTACTACAGTTTTATATAAATAATTAATTTTATTATAAGTATTTTCTTATTATAATTAAATACAATCATTTTCAAAAAGTAAGATATTAATTTTAACATAGTGTGTTTACTATAAATATCAACATTACAAACATGTATTTACATATTATTGTATACATTGATTAATTGGTTTTTCATTTGTAGAATTTCAAATTCTTTATTTATTTTATAAAACCTTTTTATCCAATATTTTAAATTATCCTATTTCCTTGATACACTAACATTAATCATCAGCAATATGAGAAAAATACAGTATTTAATATGTATAATATTTTGGGGGTTTACAAATCAATAAGTTAGTTTTCAATTGAATACTACTGTATTTTAGCAAATTAAAAGAAATATAAATGGCATAACATTTAATGTGGGAGAAGAGCAAATGATTGTTTTAGATCAATTTTATTGTTATCCTACAACTTTTAATTGACTGTAATAGATTTACAAGAAGCAGTAACTTTTGAGTATATTATTAAATCTTAAAATCTTAGCTCAATTATTTATTTTTATTTTAAAAAAATATGACAATCTAAGGGAATTATATAAAAATAATATTTGATCACCCTTTTTTCAAATTTATTATGTGTTATATTCCAATGAAGCTTAATTATTTAATTCACAACTTCTTATGATATTAATTAATTATTGCCACATTTAAAAAAATTATTAACAATTTATAGAACATTTGTAATTGATAAATTTCTTAAAATTTTTTTAACTTAATCTAGTATAACAATATAAATTAAATTTTTGAGAAAAAATTATTTTCTTTTTCATTATTATAATTATGAATCGATATGTTTTTTAGTAATTTAAAGTTATCTTATCTTATCCTTAAATAATTATTCTCAATCTATAATCATCAGTTATAATGCATTGCAAGACCTTCAGTCTTAATTATGCTATATAAATTTCTTGTATACAAAAGGGAATCATTAAAACAAAAATAAAGACGGACTATTATTAAAATGATAAATTAATATTTATAACTCAAAATTAACTGATACACATTATAAATGCTAAAGATAGATTCCTTGTATTACCACTATTTTAATAATTTCTATTTCATCATTTTAGATTCCATTCAAATAATATCTCTCCCCTTTGTTAATAAACTTTCCAGCATTCTTGCTACATATTTCATTACAGGATTAGATATAGTTGCCTTATTCTCTTTTATTTATGTCGGTTTTAAATGAAATCACATTTCTTGTAAAATTTAGAATTAAATTTGATCTTACAGATTATTAGATAATAATTAGTTGAAAGACTCATATTTTTTTGGTAAGTTATTTGGATGTTTTTGTATAATCTAATCCACTATTGTTCTCTAACTTTATTGATTATTTAGTAATTTTTTTAATATCATTCTTTTATATTTCATTAGAAATTTTAAAATTATACAAACTAATTAACAATTAGTTATTATTTTGTGTGTCTTTGCTATACATTTGATACATTCAAGATATGTATGAGTTTGATTTTAATATAAAAGTGCCGATAACTAATTTAAATTGACAAATTACTTCGACTTAATTGAATGAAATATTTTGCAAAATTTTTTACTGTTCATATAGATAATATTGGATCATATTGATTAATTTTCGTATAATATATATATATATATATATATATATATATAATAATAGGGACAAAATATACTTATTTAGTAATTTAATTTGACTTAACCGCTAAATAAAATAAAATTTTTGTCATTTTATAGAGGTCCAACACTGATCTTCTTTCATAATATATCGAGTAAATTGATAATAATCTTAAATTCATTATTTGGAAGAGTTAATGAGATGATTTGATCTATTTACAAAAGATTTCAACTTGTCCTTTTTTATTAAATCATGTTTTACTTAAAGGGGATAACGAAGAAATAATCACATCTAATGTCTTATTTTTCAGAAGATAATACACTTTGAGGAATCCTCAGGCAAGTCTTTACAATACAATTTTTATCATGGAGTTTAGCGTCTTTCACCTACCCATAACTTCTTAGAAAGCCTATTTCCAGCAATTTTAATTATGCTACAATTGCTTAACTTCATTGAAATAGTGATAGTACGGCATAATCAGGGCGTGTTGAAAGTATCATTTCTTCACTCTTGAGATGTACCTGTGCCAGGAAAGCAATGAAACCTACTAGGATTTAAATAAATATAATAATATTTTTAAGGATTATGAGGCTCAGATGACTAGAAGTTAGTTGAGAAACTAGATCTGAGGCTGCAATCTCACAGAAGGCTCAATTATTGTCTCTTTGATTTTATCAATGAAACTAAGGGTGTTTCTTTAATAGATTAAAACATAATTAGTTGCCTTTTAAATAGTACTCTCTATTAAGTTTGATGAATGTTAAATTTAAGGTTTTTATATTCTATTTGCCTACCAATTCGCTTGTTTTTTAAAAAGTTAACAAGTTCATTTAAATTTAATCTTAATATGAATTACTTTGGCATTACCTTAGAGCTACGTAGTTAAATTCATGAAAGAATTTTCAATTTTACTATATTTAATTTTTCTCTATGTCACAATATTAGTTTTTTTATAATAAAATTTGACCAACTATTCTTTCTGTAATCAGACGCTAATCTTTTACTGAAATTTTAAAACAAATTTATCTATATTTTAATAATAATTTACTCCTTAAAGTGATAATCTAGTCCAATCATTTCATTTGTTACTATAATATTGCATTTTTAAATACATTAGATTGAAGTAATTAAGTAAATTTAGCTTGAATAAAATAAGTAAGATAGAATTTTTGAAAAATAAGTGAAATTTTATTTGAAATGTAGATATAGACTTATATAGAGAAATTTGTATTAAGAACAATAAGCAAATAAGAATAAATAGCCACATAAAAAGGACTTATTGAGCAATAAAGCGAATAAGATGAAATAAGAATGATGATTAAAATCAAATGCAAAATATATAGAGAGAAAGCATTAGTATGGAGTCTTGTAGTGTCTTAATTCATTGATCTTCTTCCTCTTCTTCTTCATCATTATCTTATCTTAATGAAGCTGAAATCCTGAAAACCATTCGCGTTGAGCTCTTGATCTTCCCAACGTCAAAAATATCTGATCTAGAGATGCTGTAGTTGCAACCTCGACCACTTCTCTGTTTAACACTGCCTTGCTGGAGATCACTTTGAGAGAGGAGACTCCACCATGTTTAGCCAAAATTTTTGAAATTAGAGATGTTAATAAATTAAATTTAACAAATTAAAACTTTTTTAGTTTTAATGATCAGAAATTAAAGTTTCTACTAATAGGTTTAATTTATAACGAAATATAATCAGAGAAGTCTTAATTAATTTTAATAAAAAATGTATTAATTAAGACCTTGTTAAATTTAATTTATTAAACATCTCTAATTTCTAAAATTTTGGCTAAACATGATGGAGTCTCCTCTCTTAAAGGGATCTCCAGAAAGGCAGTGTTAAACAGAGAAGTGGTCGAGGTTGCAGCTACAGCATCTCTAGATCAGATATTTTTGACGTCGGGAAGATCAAGAGCTCAACGCGAATGGTTTTCAGGATTTCAGCTACAGCAAGATAAGAAGATGATGAGGAATATTAAGATGAAAAGGGAGGTTTTAAGACACTACAAGACTCCATACTAATGCTTCTACTATTTAAATTTTACATTTGGTTTTAATAATCATACTAATTTCAACTTATTCGCTTTATTGCTCAATAAGTCCTTTTTATGTGGCTATTTATTCTTATTTGCTTATTGTTCTTAATACAAATTTCTCTATATAAGTCTATATCTACATTTCATATAAAATTTCACTTATTTTTCAAAAATTCTATCTTATTAAATTTAATAAAAATTATTATATTGATAATATAAAATATATGTTTAACTTATTTTAAGGAAGATATTTTTTTTATAAGTTAATTGATTATGTTTAATTTTGCATAATTTACAGATTTATGTTATTTTTTTAGACTTAAAATATAGCATTCAACAATAGTTTTAAATTAGAAATTTAATTAAAAAATTATTAATTAATTTTATTAAAAAAAGTTAATTTAATCTTTTTTAATTTCCTTACAAGATTTACGTTGTCGTTTTATTTTATTAACAAGACAAATCTGGCTAGTTTTATTTTTTCAAATTGGTATTTTTTATTTTCCATTTAATTTGATTAGACTGTATTTTACTTAGATTTTGAATTATTCTTAGTTAAATATTAATTCTTTTCTTATTATTATTAATAATTTCCACCAATCTACCCTATTCTGATCATTGTAAGAGATTAATATTAATTTATATCCCATTAATAATTAAACAAATTATTCATTTAAAAAAAAAATAATATAATGAATATAAAATTTAATTTTATACTTTTATTCATTTTTATAAAATGAATCAATCAATTTAATTAGCACTAATAAATGCATTAAAAGCACAACTGTTTTCATCAATTAATTTCAAAAAAAACATCATATACTCATCTGGCATAATATTTTATTCACAAATAAACTTATAAATAATCTTAAAATTATTACATAAAAGTTACTCTTTTCAATAAATATTTTTAATATGTCATTCTTTATATTTTAAGGACACTTCTAACATTTAATTATAGTTATTGCTAAAACTCCTAATAAAGTAACAATATCTCCTAATGTAAAGTAACTCCATATTTTCTAAAAATAACTAGATTGTAAAAACAGAATTTTAAAAAGATAAATTGAAGTTTCATGATAATTTATCCAATAATAACTCGATTTATACTCTTGCTTGTCGGACAAAATAATTAAATAACAATATAGATAATGTACAATCATAAACATTGAAAGAGATTTAAGAGTAGTATTTCTTGAGAATTAGTTCGCTGCTTTGCATTAATTTAAAAGATTTAGACAAAAAACAAATTTACAGAAGGAGTAGTTCGTAGTATGTTGAAGGTCAGTGAAATAGTAAGCAAGGACAACTAAAATAAAGTAAAAGTCTTAGAATATAACTGAATGATGACGATGCTAATAATAAATCATCTAAATCTAGAACTCCTCGCAGTCCAGTATTCCTATTTTGCATTTCATTTGAATAGTATAACGTAGTTTTACGATATATTTAACTTGGTAGAAAGAGAGATAAAAAATGAGAGTAGGATATCAGGAATATCAATTAAAGATGAAAGGGAATGACAGACATAAAGAGAAAGAGTAAAATAATCTGGAAGAAAATGGATGAAGAAGCAATATGATAGGAAGTGAAATGCATCTATCTTTGGTTGGTTTTTTAGATGAACTGGCCTTAAGATATTTACAAAAGTAAATGATTATAAGAGTATTTTAAATATAATGGGATGTTCAGCTATATGATCGAGGAGATTTCATAAGTAAAGGACTATCAGCTCTAAAGAATCTCTGGAAAAGTGCAAAAATAGAGAAACTTAAACGTAAAAAATAGTAACCAGATAAGGATGAAAAGAATAAAAGAAAGGAAGTCAATGTACAGAATTATGATGAAGATCACAAAGATAAAAGCAGAGCAATTGAAAGAGAGAAATCAGATATAGAGATGCAAAACAGAGTAAACTGAAAACCACCAATAAACTTATGTTTAAAAATAAGAATTTGCATTAAAAATAAAACAAAAATCTTTTTAGTAATCCTTAAATTTTATTTTATGTAACTTACTTACTCTACTACTATAGTTAAATTTAATATAAACCCTAATGGAAAGATATTCATAAGTATGCATAACTTAAACAACAATGAAAAATGAGTGGGATTCATAATATGATGCATATATGATTTATTATACTTTATTAAGGAGTAATGGAAGATTTGATAATGATAAATTCTTAATAATTAGAGATCATTGCATAAAAAACTTAAGCAAGATATTTCAGAGAAAAAAAAAATATTTTTAAACATAAAAATTTAGTGAATTAATTTATTTAGCGAGAAATATAGCTAAAATACAAGCAATTACTAGAGATAAGATGCTAAGAAAACAGTTTAAAATCTGGTTGTTTATATCCTAAATATTGTTTTTTCAGTTCTTGAATACTGTTCATATTTAATTATAAATAAAACTTCATTATCTCGACAATAACAAATAATATTCAAATGATTTATTCAAATTTGTATATCATTGAATTAAATATATCATAATTATAATAGGCTTACTATAAAGTAATTTGTTTTAAGACATTAACTATTTTCAAGTATTAAAGCAAGACATCAAAACTTTACCTATAAATAATGAATTTTATAATAAATCTCTGAAATATTTATATATTATTTATAATTCTTAGGTTTTACACAGTTGGAACTAATTAGATCAAAATAAGATTGAATAGATATAAAATTTATATTTATTGATTAAAGGGAAAATAGCATAAGTAATTAGAAGTTTGAGATATTTAATCATTATATTTAAACTGAATATCAATCATTTAAACAATTGATTTACTTATATTAAAAGAATTAATACTCTAGGGTTTTAATCCATGTCATAATAATTGAATCATGATTAACACCATTTGAACTTAATAAAAATATTGAAGTCTTAATGTCTCTATAATGTTTATATATGTTAAATAAATATTATAACTCCCTAAATGTTATTGTGTAATCAATCAAACAATTCTCTTGCAGTCATAATAGAAAATTTCAAGAATTAAGAAGAAATACTATAGCATGATTACTATTAAAATTAGAAGAAGGACTCTGCAATTTAAATGAATTAACTAAGTTTAATATAAAAAAAATAATATTAAATAAGTATTAATTTTTTAATAAATTGTTTTCAAATAGATTAACTAATAAATAAAGCTATTACTCACTTTTATAAAGAAAGAAATAAAACCTCTGTTTAACAAATTATAATTATAATTCATATACATTCATCTTACCTTTAGAAAATATAATATATTTTTTAAAGTAGATCAATAAGATAATTAATTAAAGTTATAAGCATTTTATATCTAAAACTATTAATATCATACTTACTAGATAGTAGAAATCATATTTAGGAAAAAAAGCGAAAAATAAACAAAAAAATCAAAGGACATTAAATAATGATTTAATTATTTTAATTTTTTACAATTAATTAATTAACTGAAATGATAAACTTATGTCAATTTAAACAAAGAAATACAATCTCATGAAACAATTTTCATAAATCGAACACTCACTTTAATCTTAGTATAGTATAGTGTAAAATCACTTCGACCTATCAACGACCTCTAATAACAACTCCAAGCTCATCTTGAATGATAATCATCTTACATGTAAAATGGTTATCAAATTAAAGTTTCGCATTTAATATTAAAATAATAATTTAACCATTATTTATGCATTCTTTGTCAGTTATCACAGACTTATTTTTTGAATAGACATTGAATTGTTGTTTTGCTGGAGAAGATTGCAATGATAAACAATTATATTAAAAAAAGATTATTTGATAAAAATGAGAAGCATTAAAATGAAAATTTACATATATAAAATAATCTATTTACAAAGTAGATTGTAAAAATTAGTATGAAAATTACATTGCTTAAATTGTTGAGTTAGTAAATAACTAACATGCTTTATTTCCTGGATATTATTCTTCTTCTAATTTAATGCTTTTAGTATTTTTTATCTAAAATTATGTCATTGATGAGAAATTAAAACCGTTAATTCTAAATCAGATGGATTAGTAATAATTTACTACAGAGATATAAGTTTTTTTCTCATTTTTATTACTTTAAAAACGATAAAATAAGCTTTTCGAAATTCGACATTTATATTTTAATAATAAATACCTGCTATGCAACAAGATGTTCAAAGAATTACACTATTTGAACGCTTGACAATATGTAAAATTGTGTTAATATTTAATTTAATTAATTTTATTTTACGCTTGAAGATTTATTAAAAAATAGATAGTTAACTCCTACAGAAAAAAGATTGATCATCAACAAATTATTATTTAAAATTCTGTATTTCCTTTCAATTGATTACATATTCATAATAATATAAGTCCGTAAAACATTTTACTCAAAAAAGATCTAAGGTCATTGAGTATAAAAGCGTTTTAATATAGCAACTAAATAGAGAAGAAAATCAAGGTAAGGGAAGATTTTTAATCTCCATTTTATCATCAAGATCATAATAAAATGAGGAAAAGTGTCTACTTCAAAGACTTTTATGGTTTTTAATGATCATTCTTAAGCTTATCAAGAAGAAAAATATTCAAGAATAAATAAATTATAACTACAACGTTCCAGAGGTCACTATATTTTGATATTGCATTCTCCACAGTCATCGGGAATATATTTTAAACAAATACTTTTTTTGGGATATAAAGGACCATTACAATAAAAAGATATCGAAGAAAAGAGATCTTTGAATGGAACATGTATGACAAATCATATATTGTACTGATTGTAATGTATATTTGTTTAAATAAAAATTAATGAAAATTCTTTGATTTTAGATCAATAAATCAACACTTAATTTAACTACTTAAAATATTAATAAAGGATGAATATCGATGAGAATAAGTATATTTATAAAACTTCTAAATAAAGCATGATTTGATTTTTAATAATTATTTTAACAATACCACACTCGATTTAAAATTTTAGCTCCGTTAAAAATGGAGTGTGGTAAAATAAATAATTAAAGAGTGTTAATATTTAAGAATATTATTGATTTAATCTAATGCAATATATTATCTAACAATAGCTATGCGTTTATAATTACATTTTAAGTATTTAGCTTTGACTCGTGAGTTTGATATAAAATGATTAGAAATAACTAATGTTGCAATTTCATATACTAGCCCATAATTTACTTTTCCACACATTTACTTGAACCTGATTAGACTTGATTACTCCATTCTCAAATACAAATCTATAACAAACAATAGTTATTTTGGTCAAAGTGTTCTCTTTAATACCTTCAAATATGTTTGTGTTTCTTGCATGATTGTGAGTTTCAACACTAATAATCTTAGGAGTATTTTTATCAAAGATGATTATATCTGCATCTAAACCAGGTAATATATTCCTTGTTTGAATAGATATCAACAATTTTGGCTTTAACTCTAATAAAATCACTATGTAGTTTTACTAAATTTTCAATTCCAAAACACCAAGCAAAATATATTTGTTCTTCAATTGAATTTTACCCATTCGCTGTCTCATTAAAACGAAAACAGCACATTTAATTAAGATATTTTGCTTGAAACAGCCTTCTTTATATTATTGAAAGATGAAAGCTTAATTTCAAATACTTTGTGTTAGAATCTGTATAATTTACTGTAGACTTAACTGTAATATACCGTCATTCTTGCAGCTTGAGACAAATCCTGCGTCCCTTCACTCATCGTTGAGGCTACTTAATGGTAACGTTTCTAGTTAAAGTTTATTATTTCAAAAGTTAAAGAGTTTTGGATAGTAATCAGATTATTTCAAAATGAATTATATATTATATATGATTAAAGCAATACTATAAGTTATGCTGTAGATTTCTAATATTTTGAATTTAAAAGATTTCTAAATATTTTTAGTAAATGTTTAAATTTTACATTACTAATACTTAGGCTTATATCATACTTTCTTCATAATTATATTTAAAGCATTTAAAGATTTTTCTCATCTTACTTTCTCTTTATATTAATTAACTTAAAGTATTATTGCTTTTATTTTAATATAAATAGATAGAATAACTTCTTTTTCTAAAGCTTATTAAATTATATGTAACTAAATTTATTAATCGTAAATTTCAGGGATACATAATTTTTTGATATATGGTTCAGTCATAAAATTTATTTACCGTTTATTTCCCCATTCATTAATGCAATTACTAATACTTTAAATAGGTAAAACTAATAATTATAGTTCGTATTAAGGAATAATTTAAACAATCCATCACTATTTATTTTAACTTATAAGGTTGTTTAATTCTGATAATTTAGAATACTTCTAAAAAATATGATTACTAATTCAATAACTTTTGCTGTTCCTTGAATTTGTCATTTACATTTAAAAAATTATTTTCACATAAATTATCTTTATTTAAAAATAAACATCTAATTGTCTTTTAAGGTAAAATAAAGTACCCATTTTTTGCAAATTTAAATGAAAATTAATATATTTTTCATTAGTATATCATGGTATCCTCATTATCATTATTGGTATAAATATGTTCACTATGTCTGCTTTGAAGTATATTTAATTTTCATTATAAATTTAAGAAATTTATTTGATTTAGAATATTAATTATAATAAAATTACAAATAAATAAAAAAAGTAGTAGTTAAAGTTTTCAAAATTTATTCATAATTTGGCTCATTTATCAGGGATTTATAATTAGCTGGGCTTTACTATTTATTGCATTAAGGGGAGCGGAGCGAGCATCAAGAGAAGCGAGATAACTCGACTTAATTTAAGGGTTAATTATAATAATAATTTATAATAGTCAGCTAAAATGTTCATATTTTTATCTTTAACATGTATAAAAGGTCTGCGCATACAATTTTAAAACAAAGTTGGACAATAAATTCAAGCAAACCTCAAAATATAATCATCAATTTGATTAAACTCTAAAATTTAATGATATTTAACAATAAAATGAAGAATGACTTTTCTTTAATGGTTTCTTTCTATATATTTTCAATCAGAAACTTGATAGCAATTTCAGCAGCAATTTTATTGTGCCTATCATTCGCATTATTTACAATTTATCTGAATGATTAAATATTGAAAATATCAGATCTTTTTATTAGAAAATACTAAATCATTTTATTACTAATCACATTATAAAAAACTTATAAAAAAAAAATTATTCAACAAGCAAACTCATATTAAATACATGGTTTTTTAATGGTAAATAATTGATCTTTTTAACTTAAAGAATCAGATTAATAGTTTAAGATATCGAGTTAACATATAGACTCAGCTAATTCCGCCCTTTTAATTAAATTTATGGCTTTTCACTGATTTTGAAAACTCTTACGAAATAATATCACACTTGTATTGTTAGACACTGAAAAAAAAGAGCTGTAATTTTCAAGATAATAATAAAATTCTTCCAATTTCCTTTATTACTAGATTTATATTATAATTTTCAAATCTTAATTTTCATTTTTTAATTTCCCCTATTCAATTCTATTTTATTAATTGTTTATTTTGGATTATTAATAATCATATAACTTTTTATTGATACAAATTAAATCTATAAAAATATATTCACACATTCATTTTCTTTATTATAAACAAATATTATTTACAGTTTATTGTGTTTTGTGTATATTAAACTATTATAAAGCAATTTAAATGATTATCATTCGATTTGCAGGAATTGAATTTCTATGAATTAAAAATAACTAACACTGATTAAATCTAAACGATTGTATCTTTTATAATCTTTTTTATCTAATTCAGTCTCTTTGTGTATTATACATTAAAATAACATAAATTGTAATATTGTAGTTTATGATGTTGAATAATTTGCAAATAGTTTGAATAATCACTGAAAATGCTGGCACTTATAATAATTATAAATGTCTTTCTTAAAATATTAAGACTACCTTGTAGTAACTATTGAGATATAATATGTCAAATATTTACAAACATACAGTGATAGAATTATAGTAGCATGAATAAAAAACTAATTGAAAAATTAATAAATATTATGCTTTTGTAAAAGTAATGGCAAATCATTTTGGCAATTCTCAAATAACCAATTCTTCCTTGTGAATCATCAAAAGCTTTTCAAGAAATATAAATTAAGAAATAGCATGATCAGCTTATCTTACTCAAGTTAAATTAATAAATTACACAAAGCAACAATGGCAGCATTTTGATATGAAGGGAATATGCAATAAATTACTATCTTAGCTCTAAGGCAAAACTTAATGTTTTATAGTAAATTAAGAAGTTCTCGAGGGCACATGTTGATTTAAAAATTTAAGTAATCAACAAAATATTATACATTAATTATAATTGCAAGTCTTTCCTAGAAGTAATTCCTGGATTAATCTTTTAATTTTGGCCAAGTAATCCTCTTAACAAAATAATATCCATAATGAATGCTTGTATTAACTCTTACCAATCTAAAAAAAAATATTGCAACTGTTTATCCTAGTGAGAACCTGCACTAATATGAATATTATCAATTTTGCCACTACTATTTTTGTAGTTTGTCTTCATACCACTATTTCCCTAGTCAAATTAGTAAATTATACATTTTATCAAACATTTCAAACAGCTGTTGTTCCTTGCTTGGGTTCATGGAGATCTCTTCTCTTATGTAATAACACATATTTGATTTCAATCTTTTTTTTCAATTGCATACTCTTGAGGTCTTGATAAATTATTTTCAATAAATTTGACAATTAATCTTTAAAATTAAGATAATTAAAAATTTAAGTTATTATTTATTGTTCTGATAGAAATATATATATATTGCCTACAAAAATGTTAAAATCTTACACTAAAGTTAGCTCATTTGGTGAAATAACATTTAAATTTACTTGAAAGTACTCTAATTTAATATACCAATCCAACAAGTATGACATAGATCTAGTATTGTGAAAATATCTTATATATTTTAATAAACCATTAAATGATAAGATTGACTCAATCTGAGATATCTTAATCGGTTATTTTATATTCTACATTTTATTATCTTTATGGTCTTTCACTAAGATTTCAATGAAATAACCACACAAATAGATGTTTTATTTAAAGTTAAAACGTATCAATTATTATTTTTTAACTTTCTTTGATTTTAATCTTTTATTATAGGCTTTAATGGTACAAATTAATAGTTTTATTTTCTTATTTAGCTTTTTAAAATATGCTCAATTGGTATTTATCCATTTATATTTAAATGAGTTATAGTTAAACTTCAGATCACTTTTAATACTTGGTAATTTACAGCTTTATTGCGACTCAATTTCTGATATGGGCTTTTTGTTGTTTTTATAAACCTCTTTTTGGTATTGTTTATTCTTGTCTATAGTTCTCTTTAAATTTATGTTGTTAGTTTTGATTTGTTCTCATTAAATTGCTCCAAATTTTAATTCTCTTTCATCATAGCATAAGTTGCTTCTGACTAATAGTAGTAGAGACTTTTAATAACTACAATTTACAGTTCTTAGCTCTTCCTCACCATAGAGGAGCTGATTCTGGACATTGTAATTGAGCTACCAATTCAAATCAAATTTTGATAACTTTATTAGAAAATTAAATTTATAAATTTTGGTATATTATTTAATATCTTAATTCTCTTTCGCACCATTTGTTGTATTATTAATATTTATTTCAGCTCCAAATTAGTAATAGCATCTTCATTCAATAATTAATATCTCTAAAAAATATATTTAAGAAATGAATTCATAATTAGAAAGATATAAAGATTTACAACAATAACACTGGAATAATTTTAATTTTTAATTAAATAATAGTTGTTTAATCTATTATAAACTATAAAATGCATCAAATTCAGGTAATACTTGTTACATTTAAATTAAAACCAATAAAAGGAATTATATTATATGTACTTTTCAAAAAATATTTACAGTTCTATTATTTGAGATTTTATTTTAATTATTTAATATTTTAATATTAAATAATAATTTACTTATCTCATATTGTTAATTATTAAATAAAAGATTAAGGTCTTCTCTTATGTTACTTGTTTATTGGCAATAATTAATTCATTTTTACTACATTAATTCTCAAATATCAAAATGTCAACGTTGTCAACATTATTACTGCTTTATAGTTACTCAATTTATAAGTATCCTATTTCAATCAATTGACTGAGATTGTTAATTTACTGCAAGTATCATTAATTAATATAGTTTCAATGCATTACCAGATTTAATGAAAAGTCCTCCTAATATCATTTCTAAAAATTATACTCTCTAAACTAATATTGTTTGAAAGAATTTAAAATTTTGTTTAGCGGATCTATGGTGTACACTAGTGTGCATTATATTTACAAACTAAGACCACACATAAAAGTCATATTTATCATTTTTCATATATATTAATTCAAGAAGCAAAATTTCATCATCTTTACAGATATCTGAGAAAAGAATAAAATAGACTACTGGAACTGACTTATTTACAAGTGTAGTACTTCTAAAAGATATACTGCGGTATGTATGCACTGAACGACTCTGCCATCATTGATGAAAAGTGACAGAGAGAATATCTTAAATTTTCTTTTTTAATTGAGATAAATCAGAAACAACACAATCTATAAATATCAAACTTTCTAATTTGGAAACTACTTCAATATATCTATTGAATGGCCTTTGACATTATAAAAAACGAACTCACTTCGTACTCAAGCAAATCCTAATAACTAAGTCAGGATTACAGTGAAGTCACAGATCAGTAGCATATATAATACCAATTTAAAGAAAATCAGTTTTTTTATCAGAAATATTGAAGAAGAAATATTACTACGACCTAACTTTCAGTATAACATATTGTGAGAAATAAATTCCCACATAAATTAATTAATTATTCTTAATGGAGATGAAATTATAAATCAAATGAAGGAATAAATATAAAATATCTCAAAAATTTAGATTAACTAGTCAATGATTAACTCAGTATCTAATGTCTTTAAGCACTGAAATAGTATTAGACACAATAAAAGACTGGTCATGTCTTTAAATGTTTAAATTCCTCTTTGAAATACCCTCCTAAACTTAAAACACAATGATTGAAACATGCCATTTGTTAATGTCCTCAAAGACAACGTGGTTTAAATAAACTCGACAGTTAACAACTACAACTACCAATTACTTGAGAATTCTATATAAAACAAGCACTATTCAGTTATCAAAATTCAATAAGTAAAAGATAACTTCAATATCTACGAAGAGTTACTACAAATATAAATTATTTATACCAAACCATATAAAATACTGAGAGATAAATTCTCTAACTAATTTATCATATCATGAAGTTAAAAGACCCAGATAGAACACTTCTGAGATAAGCAGTCATCATGGCGGCCCACATATACTCAAGGGAGTACTAACTCTTCCCATATATTAATGAAACAACAGTAGAACCTCTATAAATAATTCTAAACCTCACAGTTCCAAATTCCTAAATCTATATAGGAGTAGATATTAGGGGTCTCTTAATAAAAATCAATTAATACTAAAACGAAGTATTAATTTCTGTACAGCATTAAATAATAATAATAATAATACTAAAACAGAAAAGGGATTGACCCATATGACATCAAAGAAGTAACAATGGAGCTAATTCAAGAACTTAAGTTGAGTATCGGACCATGAACACTTGAAAGAGAAAAAGACCTATCCATGCTTAGATCAGCCAGAATAGCAGCAACAAAGAATAAAAGCAAGTATACTAGAGATATCTCCAATCTTGAAAATATAAAAAACACAACATTCTACTTCAAAAATATGAGATAATTATAAAGAAAGATGAGAACAAGAACTATAATGAAAAGGCCTGGTCCCTTATATATGTAATCACAAAATAAAAGATTGGGGGTCCCAGATACCTCGATTTAAAGCAATTATTATTATTTATTATTATTATTACTGTTTCAATTCACTTTAATATTTAATATCTTAATGATAAAAGATATTATGAATGTTTTTCTTTTGATTATCTTACATTTGAATACTTATGCTAATTTTCTGGTAACTTTACAAGCTGTACTGCCACATGAATGATTTCAAAAAAATTAAATTATTAATAAATATTTAGATGTCAGCATATAGCTACTATCTTTAATTATAATTATTATTTAAAGCTGTACAGAATCATTAATGGGCTTAAGCCAGCCAAATAAATAAAATCAGATGTTCATACATTGACTTTTGGCGATCTGTTTTCTTATTTCCGAGGGGAGTTACCCCTATTTGTACAAGACTAGTTTCACGCCATGAACGTTTACCATTTGCCTACTTGTGAGGACTTATGCGGTATTTACTATCTTTATAATAATTTAAACGTTTGAATAGCAAGTCAAACACACCTTAGCCTCTTATGTACTTTTATTTATAGTCATTGAGAGTTTTTCACGCTGAGCAAGTTTCAAGTTCTTTTTTCTTAAGATCAATAATTTTAGAGCTATGACAAAATTTAGCTTTATTTTAATACATAAAAACATCAAAGTAAATGAAAAAATTTCAATTTTTTTTTTATTAATCTATATTTAGTGAAAAATCATAATTTAAATGTAACTGTTATGTTTTAAAAAATAAATATAAGAGAGTTATTTTTTTTTAAGAAAATTGCTATTTTAGTAAAGATATGAAGAATATAAGCAAAAATTATAATATTGACAAAAAAAGAAATTTTCAAAAATATTAATCCGGAGTTATATAAAGCTAATAACTAAAAATATTAATAAAATTTCGATATTTTAAAAAAAATAAAAAAAAATAAAAATATATATATTTTATGTTTAATAATAAAAAAACACAAATTTGAAAAAAATCGAAAACTATAGATCAAGTAAAAAAAGCAAATATGACAATCTTGCTAAGCGTAAAAAGCTCTAAAATACTAAAATAATATACAAAAACATAAAATGGGGGGATTTGACATTAAAGACTATTAAAAATATCGAGATAGCACTACTAAACTTTAAATTCTTAACTCTCTTCTTGTAAAACAATTATTATACATATTAATCATAACTATCTAAAATCTTACTTGAAGCACTTACAATCTGAGACAACCATTATCCGATATCTAAGATTCGACTCAAGTTTACAAAAGATAAAATCTTTTTATCTAGCATGTTGATTGAACTTTAGAGCACTCCTAAACTCTACATTCTTAACTCTCATCTCATACAACAATTTTTATATTGATCATCACTATCTAAAATTTTACCTATAGATGTCAAGATATAATCTCTCGAGAGCATCTTACATAAAAGAATTTTGAGTTTAGATTTCAGCTCTATCAACATCATTAAGTATGAGGATAAGATTAGGAAACTAGAGACTGATTGATAAATTTCATAAAAGACAATATTACTCTCATATAAAATAATGAGTTTTTGAAAGAATACATAAATATTACAATGATAGATGAGCAATAGAAATTCAGAGTCTATAATGAAGAGAAGTTTTTAAAATAAGAGGATATTCTGAGATTTCTATAACTATTTTTTAAATATACTTGAAGATAGATGCTTACTTTTGGAGTTACAAATCGAACAACTTAGATAAGATAAGTAAGAGCTTACCAATAAGAATTCTAAAATGATAATGCTTGAACAATCAATGAAATATACTAACTTACTAAACTTCAACAAGCATTATCAAAATGCATACACTATAAATGATCCATTAAACAATCCAAACATACTTTATCAGACAACTTTAAGATCACCTACTTTCAAAAACATTCATTAATAGTAAAATCTCAATCAATTTAATTAGAATTAGTTCACAATAACTCTAATCAACTCAACTTCGATTCTTAAACAGTAATGTTTTAAACAACAGTTCTTCTCAGCACACTAATTTAGTGTACTCTTCTGGAACAGCTACTTGTGGAAACTAAATAGAACAAAGCAGTTAAAAATATCAATATTTGTAAAGTAAGAACAGCTTGATAAATTTGGGATTGAGAAGCGGGTTGAATATACAAAACTTAGAGCATATAGCCAACCAGACTAGCCATTTTAAATCAATTGGAAGAGATAGTGGTCATTAATTTAGTGGCACTTAATTGATAGCCTTTGACTAGAGAGAGTCACCAAATAGCAAGATACCTGGTAAAATATCGAAAACTAAGTCTATTAATTATATCTGAAGTTTTAATTCCAGAAAGAAAACTATCGTATTTTTGATTATTTTAAATGCAAATAATTTTTTGAAATTTCTTCTAATTAGAAGAGTAAACGCATAAATTAAAGTTTATTTGATTGAATAAAATAGGATAATAATGTATCGATATTATATTTGCTTTCTACAGAAAGTGCCTTTGTTGAAATATTAACTCATTGTGGTAAGATAATTGCAATAATTAATCCGTATAAATCAAAATAAGAATCATTTCTACAAATATCGTTAGAGGGAGTTGGCTTTGACACCGTTGTCTCCCACTACTCCAATTCGAAACCAGCAGCCTATAAAGAGATTATGAGATGCCAAAGAAATAGGAATGGGATTTGATTTCGATATCAATTCTATTGTTGACATATGCACTTATTTATTTGATTAATTATTCCCTATTATAGTATACAGTTATTTAAACAATAGTTTAAATAATCTAAGCTTTTTAATGGGTCTTGGGGTTAATTAAATTTTTACTTATCAATGAAAATAATACTTACAAGTGCTGAGAAACCGCAGCAGCATCCAGCAGCGAAATGTTTGTATCCTTTATATGCTGAATATCAATCTCTGCTTTCCACTATAATTATATTCAATAAATTCTAAAATTATTGAATAAAATTTATTTGAAGCTTGCTCTTATGGAGAAGAATGACTGCGATGATGAGAACATAAATACCGAGAATACCTGCCATAATAATGGGCACGATAGATTTCATGATCATATCTGTTTTCAAAACACCCATTGATGCAATGCCAATACCTGCCTTTACAGTACCATAAGCGACTCCAAAATCTTTAAAAATAAAAAAATTCCAATCAAATTCCAACTAAAATTATATTATAAATTAAATGATTTTCATATGATGAAGTGAGTCTAATAAGAAGCATGAATACAAAATTATAGTTCACTAGCAAAGCCGAGAGCAATAGCAACACCGAGGTTTCCGAAGTAAGCGGCTGCACCTCCTAAATTCAAATCTGCCATATTATGAATAAAGTATTATATTAATTGTTGTTTACTTTGCAATATCATCTCAATTCTCATTATTACAGAATCTTTCTTAAAAAATGTAAGCTCTAAAATGGTTTAGTATAAATTTTAATTAAGATGTAGAAATCAAATATCAACATAGTATAAATTTATTTATTTCACATTCCATTTCCTGTAAATTTTTCAAAGCAATTATTCTTTAGATCCAACTCATGCCTGTGAACAAGCCAACCCACATAATACCCTTAATACAGTATAATGGTATTGTATAAAACCCCATGATTCATTTAAGACTGGAAATAAGGGTAAATAAGGTGAAAATAAAGAAATAAAAGTTGATAAGGCTAAGTAGTGGCAGGTTTAGGAGACTTTGTTTTCTTGTTGGTTGAAAGTTTTTAGAGATGGCCAAAGATTAATTTTAATAGGTAGGATGGTTTTCTTTTTAAAGTTTAATGATTCTACTAATGTTTTTAATATTGCTGGAATCAATTTTAATTTCTGATTAGATAATAATCTTTAATCAATATATTATTCTAATTATTTCTATTTTAGCAATTAAACTTTATCTGTTTATTCTTAACGCCTTATTTCCATTCTTTATAGAATCATGGGGTTTTATTATATATTACTTAAAACTTTTTAATTTGAAAGATTTATCACTTTTAAATTAGTACATACTGTTTCTTTTTTCTGATATTTCTTATCATTAACTTTAAATAAGTCTGACTGCATGTTTACTCCAATAAAATTTCCACTATATATTTGAATATTCTATAGTTATTTATCAACTTCTCCTATCTCCATCTTTGTCTGATAGTAAGCATCTTTAATGTTCTAATTCCTAAAATCTTTCATTTATTCTTCCTTTTACTATTAAGCTAGAAAAGATTTTGGAAATTAATTTTTAAGTTTATAATAGCTGCTCGGTTTTCAAGCAAATATTCAAAAGCTTCTAGAAGTGGCAATAGATAGACCCATTCATCAAATTTTAGAGTAGTTTTTTATTTATGAGTTAAAACCAGATCTTTTATTCCAGATAATTTTAAAATAAATACAACATAAATAATTTCCTACAGAGTATAATTCATAAAATATTATATAATATATATAAAACGAGTTATTGAAAAGATCAAGAGAATTTGGGATTATTCCATGAAGTATCTCTCTGACTGCTGTCAGTAAAATGATAGTTTTATATCCAATATTCTAAATTTATTGGTCAATCTTTCATTTAGTTTATCTGTTTTTTGTCTTGTTATTTAAAATAATAAATAACATATATAAGGTATAAATAGTATGGAAATAATTCGCTAATCTGAAATCACATCTTTTTCTCACAAATTACAATTAATTAGAATACAAAGCTTCCTAAATAGTTAACAAATAGCAAAATATCCCAATTATCAGTAATATGTAATCCTTAGTAGCTATTGCACAAATTATTAAAAAGTAGAATAATATTGCCATAAAAAATAGCAAAGATCTTTTAATCTAAAACAGAATTTTCATAATTGAATATATAAACAATTATTTATTTATTTATGATCCTAGTAACTTCAATGAATTTGAAATTTTGTAAATGCATCATTATTCCTTGATACAATTAAATTTTAGTGAAATCACTTATTCTTCTAAGCTTAATTTTGCCTTTCCCATGCATCACACCCTTTTACCATTAACTTATTAATTATCTACTGTCTTTCATAAATAATTCTCCATAAAAATATGAAAATTAAATAAAACGATCACAAAAATTATAATAAGCGTAATAAGGGTTAAGCACAACTTACTTCACCATCCCTTAGGTTTTCATTGAAATATCCAGTATATTAATTTTCATCCATGTAATTGCTTTGCACACCAATCCCATGCTTCATGTTTTGCTAAAATATATAAAATTTCATTTATATTAAATTATATATTATAATTTTTAATTAAAGTTTACCACATTCCTTCATAAATGGAACAATCTTAATAAAAATATTTTCCAGTTCCTTTCCTAATGTTATTCTTTCGATCTAAATCCCCTTCATATTCTCCTTCATCCATTTTATTCAGTATTCGCATTAATTATCTCTAATTTTATTAAAGTTTAATGTTAATGATTTATTTTAAAGATAAATTTAAACATACAAAAACTATAAATTATACCTAAATTGTGATTTTAAAAAAATTCAAGACAGCTTTTTATTTACAGATTATAAATCTAAATTAGTCGTTTTTAAGAGAAATTAAAAAATAATCAAGATTTATTGGAGATTTTAATTATAAAAACTTTCTCAACTCAAGGTAATGTAATGTTATCTTAATTGAGTGTATTGAATATAGGGTATTAATTTTTAATATTAAATATGGTATTTTTAAATAGATATATATCACACTTACTTTTTTTGTGATCAGTGGTGAACCTTAAGCGTACAGTTAGGCCAAGCACGTTTCATCGACAGTGCCAAAATGAGCCTCAAATTTTGATGTTTTTTGCATTTTTGTCTTCTTCATCGTCTTCATCATCTTCATCTTCGTCGTCTTCTTCACTCACACAATTAATATAACATTTAAATCTAATATATTAAAAATAATCCTATTTTTAAATAATTTAGAAAAATTCTAATTAATTTTAGGATATTTGTGCACTAGATAAATGGCTTTGATAAAAGAGTAAATTTAATTCAAATAGGAGTTTTTGAATAAGTTAATTTTAATTCAAATCATTAATTAATTATTATAAGAATTTGGTTACTTTTCATTTAATACACAAGGTAATTATATATATATATAGGGGGTCTTCACAAGAAAGAAAGCAACCAAATCTCAAAGGTCAGTATTTAAGCAATTTAATAACATTAATCATTCTTAAATTTCATTCCTAAATGGATCTTTAGCGATACTCCAATGGAAGACCCCTACTCAAACGTAATGGATGATCACTAGCAATACCTAGACTCGCCATCGATCCAGCTGTCACCCTCCGTGCTGCCCCTCGGGGTGGAGAGTGACCAAAATCAGGAGTTTTCGATGAGCTGGCAGGGGCTGGCCCCCAAGTTGAGATGCTTGATGGCGAACATCTGCCCTGAAGACTATTCTGCAAAGAGCATCTTAGGCCTGCTGTCGACCCTCTACGACTCCCACATCATCCTCTGCCAATAGCAGACCGCGGAATGCCACTTTGCCAGGAGGCGCCAGACATTCGCGTTGAGGACGCCAGCAAGAAGGGGAGAGCCCATTAAAGACTTTGAGATTAAGGAAGAAGACTTATAATAATCACTCACTAAATAGGACGCATTCAAGGCAAGAGGTGGGGTCCCTATCTAGTACATGGTCAACAACCACCGACAGCTATTTACGATTAGCTGACACCTGTTCACATCCTCCCAGATGGAGTTCACCCAGACCGGTCACTCGCCCTCTGTCGTGCCGTTCTACGAATGTGCCGATTCGTTCGAAAACTGCTGACGGAATGAAGAAGCCTTGGCCGCCTAACTGCTAGCTTAAGCATGCTATTTATTTCCTCTAAATAGAAGGTAATCTGCTAATGGCATCAGCCGCACACATGGGGAAGAAAACTGGCTACTAGAGGATGAGGAGAAGCCTGGAGGGATCTGCAGGTATATTGTAAAGGAGATCATCATCATCGTTCCAACTGCCAAGGAAATGGGAATCAGAGCCCTCGCTCAATGCCATAGGGTGGTCCCTCCAAAAAATATCTCTACTTAACTCGGCCCCTGGACACTTGTCTAAATCGGAGACCCCATTTCCGAAGAGAGAAACATGGAGAATCGAGTGGTGCCCCTGGCCGCTCTCCAGTCGAAGATCTTTCCTTGACTTTCCCTGTAATACTAGTTTGAAAAAAAATGCCGAGATGCCCAATGAAGAGACCAGCCTTCAGCTGATGAGTATGTCAAGGGGAGAGGAGAGACTCGTGAAAGGGAGTGTTATTGAGGAGAGATTTCCAGAGAGTCGCGAGAAAAGAGAACGATGACGATGACAACAACTGGGCAGGATGCAAGGCTGGCTGCGGAGGGTTCAGAGGCGGCAGAGATGGCATCAGAGGATAACATGAAGATGGCAGAAGCCTTGGAGAAAGACCACATAGAGATAGATCAGAGATTGACAATACAGTGGAGAGAACAGCAATAGAGGAATCGCAGGAAGCAGAGGAGGAGATAATAGAGATTTTGATTACAAATAAGCAAAGGAGATTGTAAGACAGAGGAGACAAGCCAAATGAAAAGACTGTTGAAAACAAATGGAAGAATAAAAGCAAAAATAATAATCAGCAACTGAATCTACAAAGTAACAATAATGAATGTGAATAAAAGTAAATTAAGTGTCAATAATTATATTGTTCATATAAATTTACTCGATAATTAAGACACTTAAATGATTAAGATAGATTTGTATTTGATTTTTCTAGTCACTTATAATCACATTATTTTATTAAAAATTTTTAGAATTTTCCTGTTCTTTTATTTTTAAATGTCCCTTTGATTGGCGCATAACATATAAAAGTAACTTTACTTATTAATAATTAAGAAATTTTTATTTTAGACATTTATAGAAATTTAGAATGCATAAAACATTTTCTTAGCTATTTTTAAACAATTTAAACTGCCTTTTATATTTTTTATCTTAACAAAGAATTAAGTTGCAATTAATAATTTCTATTGTTTGATTTTATTTTTCAAATAAGTAAAATCATAGTTTTGCTAAAAATTTTGAACTAATAAATCCATACATTTAAATTATTTTGATTTAGATTAACTTAACTAAGTTCATCTCTAGTTTTACTGGTGCTCGTTCTGTAGTCTCTATTTAGTTGTTATTTGATAAGATGTTGTATAGAGAGACATTATAATTTAATACTTGATTATATTATATATTTATAAATAACATAAAATTATAGCTGTACGATCTGAGTGGTGATGGAAAGTACTTGCTATGAGATTAGTGTCAGTTTTATTAAAATTAGAGTTATATCCCTAATTAAATTCATTATATGTTTTTTTAAAAATGTCGTTATTATTTTTATTTAATATTTTGTTTAGGTTTGTAGTGGCAGTGGTAATTGTCATAATTTATACTCAGCAATTTAAATTAAAATTGAGATAATCAATATGAAAAAGTCAAGTTAGAAAGAAGCTTAGGTATTCTATTTGAGAAGTGGAGAGAATAATTACTTATATTGCTTCCATGAGGAATGCTTGATGGAGTTATAGTTAAGAATTAACTAAGTTAATTCTATTCGTTTATTGCTAATAATAAAACTTATATATAAGAAAGCTTAAATACATATTACTTCTGTGCTGATGAATATACTGTCTTTTAGATTATTATTTTAACCTTGAGATGGTAAATTTAGTTAATTTTACTCTACTTCAAAGGTATTTGTAGCATTAGACAGGTCTTATCTCTGAAGTCTCAGTGATTATGGTCTATTCTATTTATTAAATCTAATTATCAAATAATTTATTAATATTGAATTAAAGTAATATATATAGATTTGAAGAATCATACTGATAATGAGATAAGGAATTCTTGAATTAATTCTTTTATTTTCTTAAGTATGGACATTAAGAGGTCATTTCGGTCTAGGGTTTTAATGAAGTATTGCACAAATGAATTTATTAAATAAATTATATTATTAATATCAATATCATATGTTCATAGCAATTTAGTTCAATTTAAAAATAATTCTTGGAGTTAGATCTATTTATTAAGTTTTTAATTAATTAAAAATTTTTATTTAATTGAAAAACATTAATCTTAGATTTTTAAAATACTTTTCAAACAAAATGCATATAATCAATTATTAGAAAAAGTTAAGTTAAAATTTAGATCGTGAGATAATTTCATATTATTTATTGTTTTTTTTTTATTAAACACAAAATACAAACGTGTATGTTCTTTTTGAAAATTATTATATTAACAATATACGCAATAAATTAAAAAAAATTAAGCAATTAAGTGACATAAATGAATTGCTTTATATTATTTTTAGTTTTTTTTAAAGATATAAATAATTTCTTTTATGATGATTTTAAATGCTAGAATAGTAATTATAATTATATCTAATTTTAGAATCCTACTTATGATGATATTTTTATTCTAAGATTTATATATAAATATACATCAGAATATTTAATATTAATATAATTTATTATTTTAAGTTAAAGTTATTGTCCATTTTTAGATTATATACCGAGTTTTCTTATTCAGCAATTTCTTATTTATATAATAAAACAAGCATTGGTATTGCGCACCTCTGAATTTATTTGGATTTCACTTAAATCCTTTAAACTATAGTAATATATATATTTGTAATTATTGAATAACTTTGTTTACGAAGAGCTTGGGATATTATCAACAAGTGCGACTGGCAAATGCGAATCAAAACTTACAGGGTTAGGGGATATTTAGTTAGTTAAATAGTTTTTAGCATATTGTAATTAATATAATGGAATACCACAACAATACAGTAGGATAATTTAAGCATATTCAATATTTGGAAATATTTCACAAGTCGTAAATGTATAGTCAGCATAAATGTGTTATAATACGCAAAGAGCGCCAAGTCATTGGAATTTATGTTCTTAGAGTATATTTAGGTTTTATGAAAGTACGAAGCATTTTACTCACTCATTTATTAATAAACGTAATTCAGATATAATAATAATTAATATTACCCAATCAAAGTTTAAAGGTGACTGAAATTTATTCAGATAAGTTATATAAATTTATCATTATTTCATATTTCATTCAAAATTTAAATTATTAATATTCTTAGAAGTATTAATTTATTTAATTAACCCAGAAGTTATAGCTTTTAAATTATTAATAATAATTGTATTGTTTAAACCTTTAATTCTTAAAGTATTTTGATCTAGATGTTTTCAATTAACTTTATAAAAAAGAAAACAAACATCAATTTAAAAAATGTTTTCATATTTTATTTTTATTTCTGATTTTTATAAAATTTTCTTTAATATCTATAACTATTTTTCTAACAGTTCTTCCATATATTTTTCCTTAATCCAACATATTTTACATATTTTTATTTTAATTGTCTTATTCGTCGTGTTCAATAGTATTATAATTATAAATAAAATTTGGTGCATAAAATTTAGTATTTTATTAATTATTTAAATTAAATAATTATTAGCAAACTAGATAGATAGATATTTACTAAAAGGTAAATTAATATGCATAATACTCCTTTAAGATATATAAACTGATACGTAATTCAATACTTAATTTCTGAATTAATTGCATTCTATATCTCTGGGGAAGTCATAATAATTTTTGAATGTTTAACACCCTAGTTGACATCTTCTATGCTAAAACTTCTTCTGGCTTTATTTACTGCTTCTTAAGGTATGTGACCTTAAATAGATTTTTGACTTTCTGAAAATATTCATATTCCTCTAGTTTCTTATTCTATCATCAAGCCAGATCATGTTTGCAATTACCTCTATTTGTGTTTTATTGTCCAAGTCTATTAGTCTGTGGATCCTCACTATCTATGAAAATCTTGTCGGATCTCCTACTCTGTTAATGAGGTTGCAATTTTTCATTTGCAAGGATTTTACGAATGTTTTGTAGATAGTACAATAGTGACTGACACATGCCATAGCTGACTATTGTCCTACCTTGATTAATGGCCATAATTTTATCCATCACATTCATGGTTATAAAAAGTTTCTTCTTTTTCTTTAGTTCTTGATTACTTTTATTCACTTAGTCCTTGGCTTTCTTTGTTACTATGAACTTATCTAAGTTTGAGTTAACTTTACTCATGTTTTTCAAAACTAGTTGTTCAATAATCTCCCTCGTCCCACTTTCTTTAAGTTGAGTGACATTTCTAAGTATCTTATTAATAATGTCCCTGGGGGTCCTAAATGCAAGCCTTTTTAGTTGTGTCTTAATCTTGTCGATTTCTTCTAACTTAATGTATTTTGTTGTCACCAAGGGGGTGTATTTGTATATAACTAATGATCTTATCTATGCTTTCCATTATTGTATCACAGATTGTTGGATTATTTTACCTTGTTAGATTCTGGTAGAACTGTGTTTATTTTTTTATTTCATCCCACGTGTTTTTTAGGAAAGTTTTCGTGTCAAGCCATATTCTCATGCCAAAGTCCTTTATTTCTCCAACTTTCTTTAATCCTTCTACATCTTTAACTCCTTTAAATTCTTGAGCGTCACTCAGGAATTATGTTTTTTTCTTATTGAGTTTAAGGTTATGTAATTTTTCAATCTTATCAAAGCATTTTAGTACTCTGCTCAATTGTTGTTTGTTTTAAACATTTATCAATATGTCATCAGCGAATGCTAGCAACTTTCCTTGTTTGATTGAGGAAATTAGTTTCGGTTATGTAAAGATTGCATCCTGTAGATATACAATGAATAAAAATGGGGAGAGTCTGCTTAGTTGGGCGACTCCTTTTTACGCATCGATATTTTCTCCTTCATATATTATTTTGTTGTTTTTGTAGAGTTCTTCAATCAAACAAACCACCTTGTAATCGTCCTCAGATTTCATCCTTTGTCTCAGAATTTGCATTAACTTGTCTTTCCAGACTGAGTCGTAAACTTTTTGTAAATCTATGAATAGATATGCTTCTCTACTCTTGTCTATTTCCTTGACATCTTAATGTGCTCCAGCAGTATAATCAAATTGATGCGAGTACTTTTGCTCTTTTTTAATATATTTTAGTAGTTGCCTGTTTTCTTCAATAGTTCACTTTTTTTATTTCTTACAACTTATTGATAATAACTTTCTCAACAATTTTACTCAAGAGTGAATTTACTTTTATTGGCATTTTATTATTTATTTCTGGATATTATTCACCTTGGTTTTTGCTTAACAAAACTAATCGGCCTTCTTTCATATATTGTGGGATCATTCCTGAGTTTATCCACTTTGTTATCGATTGAACTACTGTTCTTTTAATACTTTCCGATTAGTCAAGCATTTTTCCGTCAAGACCATCCTGTCCGATTGCTTTAATTAAGTTACATTCCATAATGCCTTTGTCTACGTCTTCTTCTTCGCAGAATCTGTTCCCAGTTTACTTATCAGTCATTGCGAAGTCTGCTACATTTTTTACCAATTGGTCTTGAGTTCTCTCATCTGAAAATAAACATCTGTAGAATTCAACTACATGTTTTGTAGTTTATACTCCTGGTTAAACTCTTTACTCGTTAATCGTCAACCCTTTGATGGGTTGTGATTGTTTCTGGTTTTTGTAAGTCTCTTAACTAGATATAGGAATCCCTTCAAGTTGTTTCTATCTAGGCAGTATTCTATATCCCTAATTGCTTCATTCCACTGTTGTTGTTTGTCTTAAAATTGGCTGTTTCCTTTAATGACGCTATTCTTAACAGCCCACATTGGAGGTTGCTGGTACCAAATTTTAGTTTTGGTTTGTTTTTTAAGTTTGTCCTCAAAGCAATTCCTTAATGGTGTTTCTAGTTCTTCAGGTAATAACTCTCTTTTTTTATATTTAAAAGTTTTACATTGTTTCCTAATGTCATTTACTCTTACTGTTTTTTCCTTATCAACTAGTTTCAGTTCATCATTTCCAAACCTGATTCTCAATTTTACCATTACCAGGTTATGGTCAGTTAGTCTTAGTTAATCTAACTTCCATTCACAAGTTTCTACATTTGAGAAAACTTGGTCAAGCTGATTCCATTTTGTATGAGTTCCTACTTCATCTAGTATTATTTCCATTAATCCTTATTTCCTTAGTCGTTTGATAATCTCTTTTAGGTGGTAATTAAACTCATCCATCACTATTATCTTTTGTTTATTACATTTCTGTTTAATTGATCTGATCATAAACATCAGCTGGTTCTGGAGTTCTATTACTTCTTCGTTTGAATAGGGTGGAATATAGATTGTAATGATGTGTTGGGGAAAACCTCCCACGTTTAGTATATTCCAGGTCAAGTATTCCCTCCTTTTGAAGCCAGTTAAAATTTTTGAAGCTAGTTTGGCTTTTAAAGTTCATTTCAAGTGTGGTGCCAAAAGTAGAATACGATTTTACAATCCATCTAGAATTAGCCTTAAATCTATCTAGAATATTAGGGTGCTTTTTAGTGACTCCTGAACCAAAGTTAGTGGATAAAAACTCATTGAAGCAGCTTTATGGAACAACATTCTAAGTCCAGGTAGAGTTATCTTAAATCCAGAAAGATACTGATAAGCCAACATTGATAGATCCACAACTTCAAAGTCACAGGAGTTGCTACTGCACAATTGAAAAAAATTTAACTGGCTTCAAAAGGAGGGATTGCCTTAGGGTTTTTATTTTCTTCATTTAGAATTTGCCGCTATTGATTGTAAGTTCACCTCCGTTCCTTGCTAATTAAGTTTAAATAATTAGAGAAATTATTTACATTTTCCAAAGAATGATTAAATAATCAAGCATAGTGGTTAATAATTTATTTATTGATATATAATTAAATTTACTTATGATAGTGTAAAGTGTTATTGAGAATAAATTATTAATATACAAAATGAAGTATGCTCTTAATAAAAAGCATTAACAATTTTTAAAATGAAAAAAGAATTTTAATTTATGCTAAACGTTCCAATTAATGTGAATATATTTTAATAAAACAAATTATTATTGGATAAAATATTTAATTCATGAATAAAGGATTATGAATGAAAATATTAAAGTTAATATATCTAAAAAGTAAGTTAATTTATATATAAGAGCTAAGTCAAGAAAATAAATTTAGACTTAGCTCGTCAATTTTTATAGATTTTTAAAAATATTATTATAAGATATCTAAGTTTTTGAAAATTAATGATCGTCTACTTAAATATTCAAATTTTCTCTAAATATTTTAGCTATTTAGTCCAATGATCTTTACAGCCTCGTTTCCAAGAGGGCTATAAAGTCCGGATTCCTATCTTCAAATTCTTTCATCATTGCATCTAGATTGAGTTTTGAATTTAAACCCCTGACATTTTGTAATCAGATTTTCAATTCAATTTTCTGCGAGATACCTATCTTTTCTTACTTATAATATATATCCTTCTTTTGCTACGCTGTTTCTTAGCATATCGTTCGTTTCTTTTTACCCAGCCTTCTGCCTCTCTATGGTTAAAAAAGTGAAGCCGACGGGTATTGTCAAGGGTAACTGTGTATTTGTTTAAGTTTTTATAATTATTGTTATTGTTAACTTCAACATTTGGGTATATTTTATTCTGATTTGTTTGTGGCTTCTTTGAATATTTAAAGTAGTCTTGAATGGATCTTTTCTGCTTTAGTGTCTCTTCTTCCTCTTCCACGTATACATGCATTCTCCTCCTTGAGCTGTGTCCTTCTTTATTCTCCATCTGGTTGTCGCCAATTTTCCCTCTTTTAATTTCTAATTAATTATTAGCAAACTATTCTTATCTTTTACTTGATTTTAACAAATATTTGAAAGCTATTCCGGTTTCAAGTACCATTTACCAAAAATTTGCCTTGATTTATTCAATCTTTCTATTACATCTATATTTTTCAAATCAAATACTTTCTTTTAGAACGAAGTAACATCCAATGTATTATTTATATCTCTAAGATTCAATTATATAAAAAAATTTAATAATAAATATAAAAAATCAAATATTAAGATTATTCTATTTCTCATCATAAAATCCTGATAATTTAAGATTATTCCTTTTTTATACATTTTATTACTAATATCTGGGAAAGTTTTAAGTAGTTTTTGTAAAATGATGTTTATAATAAGTAGAAGTTATATTTTTATATGTTAAGTTGGAAAAAGGGCTGTTGAATTAGGGGAAATAACTCCCCTTGATTTCCAAATTATTTATTATAAATATATATTATTTCAATATTGTTTTAGATCTAAATTCCATCGGCATAAGAGATATAATAACATCTATATTTGCTAGAGTATATATATTTCTAGGAGTCATTTAAACTTTTATTTTATTAACTTATTTAGATTGTTTTCATAATGCTAAATATCAAATTAGTATTAAAATGAAACTATAAAATATTAATCAAACCAGCAGTTTAATCGTTTTTTTTAATTATTAATAAAAAAATGGGGAAAAAGATTTGGATAAAAACCAAGAAAATTGAGTTTAAGAGCTTAGAAAATTTAAGAAATATTAAAAAAGAGTCAGGATCATAATTAATTGCTTACCAATTCTAATAAAATAATCTCAATTATATTGAGATTATAGATAAAGAATCATCAATTATAGTGAAATCCATATATTTACTACTTTTTTTTGATTTTGTTAAAATTTACAATCGCTTCCATTTTTAAAAGGAAATCAGACTTTTGCTAAAAAATTTAAGGTATACATAAAACAACCTTTTTTTACTTTTTTTGATTGTTTAATTAGTTAAATCTTAAGATTTCTTATGTTTTTCATAAACTTTTACTTTCTAAATTTGCTTCTTGGATTATATTTTCTAAATTTTAACCTTTTAGTTTAATTAGAACATGATGAATCAGATATACTATCATCACTATATTAATTTCTACTCTATTTAATGATTAAAGTACAGATTGATATTTATCACCCTAATTCTTAATTTAAGATTATTTTCCTTTATTAAGTAGCTACTCGAAACTTCCATCTAAATAATTATCATCAGACTCATCTTATTCCTCCTGAATGTTGCCAATCAAATCAGTTTTATTCTTTTTCAAAATGATATTGGATCTATTTGTAAGATTTTTATTGTCTAATATTGAGCTTCCTTTATTTACAGGGTCAAAGTTTAGATTAAATCTATTTTACTTTATTAAAACAGTTCCACTTCGATTATATTATAATTCATTGTGTACATGCCTTTAGCTTCTAGAATCGTTATATTTGGAGAAAGGATGTGAAGTAGTACTATAAGTTTTAAAATTGGTTGCTAGTAAAGTACTAATTCGAGGCTTAGCTTACAAAAAGCTATCAAATATCTTACTTAATTTTCTTACTTTTTTATTAGCGCCTCTGCCATTTCTAGATCTTCTCCCATAACCTCAATTTTAACTCCTGCAATATTTGTCTTTTAATAATCAGATTTGTAATTAAACACGATTAGCCTAGTATTTTAGTCTTCTTTATAACGATCTTCTCTCTTTATTCTTTCGATTTATGGATTGTATAGTACTGATAGAGGTATGTCCGATTCTAGAACTTTCATTTGATCCATTTATTCCTCAAGATCTTGGATATAATCATAATCATTATCATGTCTAAACTTAATGGTGGAATCTAGCTTTTCCTCTATTATTTTGTCTTCGGCTTTAATTTTTATTGGCTTCAGTACAATAAAATCAATTTTTTGTTTCTTAGGACTTTCCTCCGGTATCATATCTTTGAATTGATTGGGTCTTGTTTCTATAACTTTTTAATATTCTTTTACAAAATCTTTTCAGTGTTACTGTATCATCAATAATAAGATCCTTCTCTCACAGTGAGATCTTCTATAAATTTTATTTACTTCTATTACTAATCTCTATGAACCTTACCTAGAGTTAATGTGTGTATATTTATTCATTTTTAAGTTGTGTGTGTATTAAATATATTAGTATTTCGCAATCAATCTAAGTGTTATGGCATTTTGTCTTATTTCAAGAATAGCCAAGGCACTTAACCATATGAACCTTAGAATATCTAGTTTAGGTAGATATCATTATATTAAAAGGCCCTATAATTCTTAGTATTTATTTGTTGAAACTTAGAAAGGTTCCTATTGTTAGTACAACTAAAGAGATAATTAGGTGTTGTGGTGTTTTGGGATGTCATGCTTCCTAAATTAGTACTTTATTCAGTAATAATAAAATAACTATCCATTCATAAATTTCAATATGAACTTTTTTATAAATATTGAGATAGTCCTCTTTAATGATTATTATGCTTATTAGTGAATGGACTTGATGTGTATGAATGAGTTTCAAATTGAGGGCTGTTCACTGAGTAAATTATACTACTTAAATATTTTTATTTTTCCATTATCCAACCCAACTTATGATTTTAATTAAAATTTAGTATTTTCACACAATCAGTCATTTTCTTTGTTTAGTGATTTTTATTACTTTATTTAACTATTTTTTTTTGGAATATATTATTTCTCATTTATAATAATTATTATTACAGTTATTAGATAAAATTTAGATTTATTGAGAATCATTAAAATCAACATAATTGATAAAACTAAACTAATATATTTGTTGGGGTTGATTGTATTTTCCTTCTTTTTAAATTATATAAATATTATATTATAAGTAATAATATTACCATTTTAGAAAATTTAATTTACTATAAAATATAAATTTATATAATTTAATTTAATTTTATAGTGAAACCAATCAGAAATTAATAATTAAAAATCTATCTTATTTTTTTCATAATTAGAATAATAAAATGCAATCATCTAAATAAAGCAGAGGGTAGACTGGCTACTCTTAGAGCAAAAACAGCACACTATAGAGTGCAGGTAATATGGCAGTGTAATCCATAAGATCAACCCAAAATGGAAAAAATAGTTATAATGATGCTGGATTTATGAATGCTGCCTACATGACACAAGTTGTAAGTTCAAATATATAAGGAATATGTTTATTATTTCAAGTTTTACTCTGAATAACTTTCATTTTTTTTCTAAACAAATTATTATCTCTATATTTTATAACTTCTTGTCTTAAAATTGGAATAATATAGGGTTTAAGACTAAATCATAGTGCTTCTTAACCAATTATGACATCTCAAGTTAGATTAGAAAATGCAGCTAAGAACAATTAAATGTAAAATTTATCAGAAAACTAAGTCAAAAAATTCATGTCGTAACTTGAATATTTCAATCAGGAATTCGGTTATTTAAGAGATCCTAATTCAATTATTAATAATTCTCATATATGTTCAATTCTATTTTATTTAATTTCTAAGTATAGTATTTTACTAAATGCTAAGGTAGATTAGAAATACGATAAAAACGATTTATACAGAGAGCTAAATGATGTTTAATCACTCAATTACTATAAATTTTTCTATGGATTAGCTCCAGATGACATAAAAAACAGATTTTATTATGGAATGAATAATCATAACTACTATGGCCATAATAATGTTAACATTGCTTGATTCTCTATTATATATTTAAAATAAACTATTTATAAATTACCAATATACATTCAAATCATCATATTTTATGTGTTTTATTTTAAGTATTGCTAGTGGTGATATCAATGATTGAAACTTAATGGCAAATGGTAATTTCAGACTGCAAGAAGAAGGAAGATAAAACTGTTACTACTAATCTTAGATGAGAGCCAATGAATTTAAGAAAATCCTGAATGTGGGTCGAATATTTGGTAATAATGAGAGGGAGAGTGAAATAGACCCACAAATATTAGACACTGAAAATTCTATACTTAAACATCAAGAAAGATTGAAGACAAGACTCAGAGATAAATATAGAAAGGCTAATTAAGGCCTCAAGAAACTTCTCGATGATTAAAAGGTAGGTAAATTTGAGATTAATTATGTATGTCTATAGTACAGGAACAGATAGATGATGGCGATATGTGGTAACGTTGAGAATCAGCAGAAAATGATTTTAGAATTAGTGAATAACACAATAACTTCAAGACAGAAAGATTTAAAAAAGAAGAATGAAGATCTCAGAAGAAAGATTGAAGAATTAGAATGATAACAAGTCATATAGAATTTCGGTAATCAAATTTGATTTAAATTAATGTAGGTGATGATGACGATGAGGAAGAGAGTAGTGAAGAAGAAAAATAAGATAGTCCAAGCAATTAAAAGTCACCATGCTTGGTCACAAAGCGAAATTCTCCAAACAGATCGAAACCATAAACTAATAATCGCAAATCTCAAAAGAAAAGAGCTACTTTTGTAGATTTTGCCCAAGATTAACATGAATTTGCTGATGAATTTATTGATCACGGACTAGGTGGAATTTACTCAATTGGAAATGGTAATCCTAACAATGGTTTTTAAAATAGTGGAAATCAAGGTGATACTAGAGAAATTAAAATAATTAAATGAGGGCACATCGGCATGCCTGGAGGTACTAATCAGTCAAGAAGCAATGATCTGGCTTTGCAAAGAAAAGATTAATTTATCCATGAGGACCCATATTTGAAACAGAGGCCCACTACTCCAGTTATTTATGACGGATTAAAAGACATGAAGATACCAAACTCAATTAAGGTACCTGCTTATTTTTCTGAATTGCCGAGTAAGTTATAATGTTTGTAATATGATTAATATAGTTCCTGAAGATTCATTATTCTATTTAAAACCAACTCTCAGGTCATCAAATTAAAGTGAAATTATGGATGATGATGATGATAGTGTTGACTTTGAAAGAGCTAGATAGTAGGAATATGATAGGCTTAAAGACCAGACTAGAAAGAAAGGCACAGATCCATTACTTAAAGATAAAATAAATCATATAATAATTTTAATAATTTTAAAATTGTTTTGATAGATTTGGGACTTCCTTCTAATGATCCTTCTGACAAAGTTATGAAAGATGTGAAAGGCTGGGATGATAAGTTAATGAGAGATAAGTAAAAAGAAGAGCAAAATCTATACTAAAAGAGAGAAACTAACAATTTATTGAAAGAAAGATTTATGAAAGCCCTCATTTAAAAATATGGGTTTGAAAAAGTTTAGAATTTTAATAATTTTTCAGAACTAATTGATGTTTTCTTAAATTATATCTATTCTTTAAAATTTCATAATAAATTCATTATTATATTTTTTTATATTTTAAAAGTGCGGAAAAGGAAAATGAAGTTGTTTGCATTTTTTGTAATGCTTAGTCTATGGTATAGAGTACAGAATAATAAATTAGGAAAACGATAGAGATTACGACAAGATATGGAAAGTAGTGCTAAAATATATACAGAAGTTGCAAGAAATTTCATGATGATGATGAAAGCTGTCAAAAATATTCTACTAAATGTAAGTTTCATTGTAATTTTACATTAAGAAAATATAAATAATCATAATACTTACCTTTTATAATCATATAATTAATTAATGAACCCAATCAAGACATGAATATAAGTGATTTGCTTAAATCTAAAGAATCCACTCTGTCAAGGAGTTAGCAATAAAAGTTACTAATACTTTAAGTAAGAGTGAAGGGAATTCTCAAGAATATAAATTAAAATTTAATTTTAAAAATTTTAATAATCTGCTATATATCGAATGTATACAACCCGACTGATTTCCCATAACTTTTGATTAAATTCTTTGCTCATCTTACTGAAATGGGAGCTTTTATACCTAAAACCCTTTTGACTAATTTTGAACTCAGTCGTGTCAAGATTGATTAATATAATATTTATATTGAAGACAACTAATATCTTCTTTTTATGCTTTATTAAATGAATGATAAATATTGTTCTTTGGATGAAATTTCAGTAGATCAATAAAACATGATAATTGCATTTTTCTTAAATAATTGTATTTCATTTTCTTATGTGTTTAAAAATATATCTATTTCTTATTTACCAAGATTCTTGTAACTTAAATCCAACTATAAGCAGATTTGCATGCTGGTGTGAGATCAGATAAAAACAGAAATTTATTCAAAAATTTGAAAGTACTAGCTACTTGCATATAAGAAATTGTATTTGATCATTTCTTTTCGAGACTTCTTTAGGCATAAATAGTTTAGTAATAAAAAGTCATTATAAAAGATGACAACCAAAATAATAAATATAACAAACGTAAATAATAGTTTATGAGTATAGTATAAAATGCAAATGATGATGGTGTGAGGTAGTTGCTGATGAAGCAAAATGACATTGAACCCTTTTTCCAATTCAGCGATTCAATGTGGCTTGGATAGGTATTATAATAAACTTCTCTTTAATGTCTTATATTTTTATCATTTTATTTCTGTTAAATATCGGAGGGAGACCTGTTCTCAGAAATAATGATGAAAATAAGTTAAATGGAGTAAAAAGCAAGATAAAGTATTAAGAAACTGGGCGATATGCAAAAGTAATAAACACTGAATACTTTGACGAAATTAAAATTACAGAGCCAACTCATTCACTTCCCCTTAAAATTAGAATAGAACTAGATATCGAAATATTATTATTATTAATTGAGTTTCAAATTTTTAGTTATAATTTCATGAGTAACTTAATTTAAGGGAGAAAGAGTTAATTATAATATAATATTATTATTATTAGTTAATTTCTTTTTTAATTAAATATTAAAATGTACAAATAAAAACCAGATGAAATTACACTGAAATCCAGACAAAGAGATCACATAAACAATCTCTCCTTAGAGAATGTAGACTCAGTATAGGATTCGAACATGCAAGAAGATACTAGAAAGCATAATGCTCATATCCCCATTAAATTCAACTTGAAAATAGAAAATCTTACATAATTAAGAAATCGAAGGCAATCATAAATGAATGTCCTCAGCTAAAACTAGCTATTTAAAGTGACAAGAATCATATAAAAAAGTTAATATAAAAGCAATGTCAACGAAAAATTACTCAAAATATCAAAAGAAAAAGCGATAACCATAATTTAGAGAATCTTTTGAGAGCTACAGAAGCTTCAGCAAGTTTAAAAGTACATAAAATCATTTTTTATAGGTTTGAAACCTATTCAAAACAAGAAATACCCTAATTATTCTTTTGTCTCAAGTCCAAGAAGGAAAAAGAAAATCTAACTTGGAGTTAATCATAATTAGAGCAGTGAGTAAACTTCTCCCAATTAAGAAGAAATTGCCATTGATAGAGGCTTAAGTGATTTAAAAATTCCATATTTTCCAGACTTTGGAGTGCCTGTATTTTTTGAAGGTCATCAAGGAGCATTCAAAGACAATTGGAGAAGGCTCTATGATTAATTGATCAAAAATCCTTAACACTCAAATAAAATATAGTACATTAAAGAGAAAAGCTTTTAGAAAGAAATGTAAGTAATATAAATATTTTCTAAAAAAAATATAATAATCAATAATTTAAAAAAGTATTTGTTTTTATAATTTATTTAAAATAATCTCTGTTATTAGAAAACGTAAAGAACTTGAACTTAAGAAAGAAAGAGAAGTAAATTCGTTGCTAGAAACTATAAAAAGCTATAATAATCCTTTGATGAAAAAAATATCGATGTACATAGGTAGCAAGGAGCACAATAAACTCATGGATATTGCAATTAATAATATTTATGGTTAAAATAGCAATGGTTTAGGAGATATTTTTATGAAAACTAATGAAACTTCATTATAAAATTAGAAAAATTAGCACCATAAACATAGACCAAGCACTTTAAATATCTATGCGACTATTATGACCACTGTTCAGAAGAGTAACGATCAATATTGCAAATAAATATTTCATATATTATCTTATTTGTAGTGTTATAGCTAAATCCACTAATGCAAAAGAAGTTCTAGCAAATAGGATCAAAGTAAACACTTAATTGTATTCAATCTTTTTTATTATTTAATGATTAATAATTTTACTAGAACATAAAGAATGAAGTAGGTAAGATTGCCTAATAGTAAGATAAATTTTCAGGATTTTTTTGTCAATTAAGGAAAGAGAGTCCTCAAAAATTACCAACTAACATCATTATAATGAATCAAACTGTATAAATTGTGAAATATAGCTTACCGTAAATTCTAGAAAATAATAATAAACAATTCTTACTCAGACTTAATCATTCACCAGACTAATTCAACTCCCATTTACAATTAAGAAAGCCAACGAATAATGTAAACTTAAAGCCATTAAACCAAAATTAAAAGTAAATTTCTCATTCACTGCGTAACTCTTCACGATTTATATTAACATAAACTAGAGCGAGTGATGACTAAGATAAAATTGAGAGAAATTCATGCTACTCGAAAAGCACTAAGAAATAATATAAAGTAATATTGTTTGAAACTAGGAAAATTAAGGTATTAAAGAAGAGCTTTATAATAAATTAGATGTGTTATAAATATAGGGGAATCAGCAAGGTAAAAAGTGAAAGAGAATTGGGAAAAATGAAAAGCTTTTTAATCTATGCAAAGACACTCTGTTGATACTACTCCTTAAACATTTAGAAAGGTACAAAAATTTAATATTATAATACTTAAATTGTTATTTTGTTTAGACATAATGATGCATTTGTGTATTCATACTTTTATTTCATTTGAAATGCTAGATTTTATGATAAATAAGAAAAACTTAAAGAAAAGGTAATAGAAATAAACTACTTCTCATAATAATCGTTATGTAAGCATCCAAAATGTAGAAGACTATCTTATGTAATAATCTTTGGATTTTAATATTGTAGGATAACATTCGATTTTGTGAAGCTAATTTAAAATAATTATAGATTAATTTAACTAGTGAACTGATTTGTCTAAACATTGACTATTTAGGGATTGTTTGTTTGAGATTGGCACCGCTAATAATTCGCATGGTAGCAGCTACTTAAATAAGGTTAATTTAAGTGATTTGTTTACATGATATTTTATACCAAAATTAAATTTATACATTTCGAAGCTACTACGATGAGATAAATAAGTGAAGCCATTAGTAAACTTCAGCTTATTTTAAATTTCTTTGACGAATAGTTCCACTTAATCAAGGACTCGACAAAGAGAGCTGCCATTATTTTATTTTGATTTCTAAAGTATAGTGTATTCTTACAATATCGATAATAAATCTTTGAAATTTTAAAATATTAGCAATTCATAAATTAACTTAATAAATTTATAAATTATCATATAAAATTAAAAATGGATTAATACCCTATTTACAATACATTTATACACTCTTGATCTGAACAAGTATTTTCCTCTACCTTTTTAAACTAAGTAAGTATTTTTAATTAGATATTGGACTAATATTTTCAAAGTTTATGAATATTATTAGTAAGATAAATAAAAGTTTTTAATTTTTATTAAAAATTTAGACTGCTAAGTCTGCGAATATAACATTTACAGCAAACTTCGTTACAAACTTAAAATTTCTGATGGTATAACTCACAAATGCTTGTATCAGAGTCATGTATTTGTCTTCGCAAAAGTAGAAATAATTTGTAAAAATCAAAATAAATTAAATTGCCATAATTGCAAATATAATCACAGAATAAATACATATTATGAGCATACATTAAAATGTCTTTATTTATTCCTTATTTATTGAAAAGATATAATTTAATTTACAACTATTTAATTTAATGCCGTTTTTTCAATATTAAAATTAAAGTCCCAATATTTTGTATTTTATCAATAGTATCCACATACCCTCTTTAACGCAATAGCTGCAAGAAGAATTAATTGAGATGCCTTAAAATTCATAATCATAGAAAAGGGTAATTTTATTAGAAGAGGTGAGTAAGAAATTATCTGATAAATTATCCTGTAAAAACATCAGCGATGTCCAAACCAATAGTTAATAAAAGTACATATATAATGCTTAATTTTTCATATTAAATTATAAATTCAGACACCTATGGATATTATCCCAAAGATTAAAAGAAACAAAATTAAAACAAGACAATTCGCGAAAAGCAGCTTAGCAAACCCCAGGATACAACATACTTGGATACTTTAACATTAAAAACTCAAAATTACAGATACAAATAATATCTATCAATCAAGTAATATATCTTGATAGTAATGAAAAATTTTAATTAGATTCTTTATTCAATTTTTTGTCAAATATAATCTGTTATATCATATTTTATATTTAATGTTACAGAAATAAATAATAAAATAATTAAAAAAGGAAAAGTATAACAATAATGACTAATTAATAGATAAACGAAACGTATGATAGCTTTTAAATGTTTATATATTTTATGAATATGTAGTAAATCTTAAAAAAGAGCTTAGAGTTAGGTAAGAAATAGAGAAGATTCTGAATTAGATGCTTGAAATAATCAGGAACTAAATATTTCAAGTTAACCTAGATTTTTTGTTGTAGAGCCAAGATCTCAAGTCAATTAGATTATCGATAAGAATTACAAGTAATTAGTTATTTGTAAAATGGGATAATAGCATATAATTTAAAGATTGGCATTGATAACTCTGATTTAATGGATAGATAAAACTATATATCTAAATTACAATTGATATAATTTTAAGAGATTTATAGTTTATGGAATAAGCTCTTTGAAGAAATTCACACCTGATCTTTGGAATAACATTCCTTTCCCTGTAATCCAAGCAATAAAGCAACTAATAGATGCTAACCTGAATATTTTCATCAAACTAATTGATTAAGATTAGCAAATCTCGCTATTATAGAAGAAAAGTCAAACTTAATTTTCTAAATTAGATAAGCAAGTTAAATTGCAAGAGCAAAATAACAATAATAATAATGACACTCTTAAGAGCGTGGTTACTGTCGATATAATAATATGAATTAAATAAAATTTTATTAAGGGTTTTTATCTTTTTATTGTAAGGATGATCATTTATGAATAGCGAAATTGAAAGTGCTTTAAATAGGTCTAAGAGTAGGTAGCAAGAAGTAATGTAAGAAATCAGATAATTGAGAGAAGACATCCATGATAATCATGATAAACCTAAGATTGGGCAATAGGGTTTGTTGAGAACAAGAAACAAGATGTCATTCAATATGCTGATTAAACCATAAAATCTAATTATGTTTCCCATTCATTAAAGGAATCCATGAAGATTTCTATCTACAGATTTGGATTGCATATTATTATAAATAGAAAATGAAGAAATCCATATTAAATTGCTAATAAAACTTTTTGTCATTATCCAACATTTTAGCTTAGCAAAGCATTCGTTTGGTAAGCACAGCTACAAAGATGATCCCACACACCCATACGTACATTTGGTACCTCATACACACGATGATGTAGGTTGGTTGAAAACAGCGGATTAGTATTTTACTGGCACTATAATCAGTTCTCATACTTGCTTTGTGGAAATGATCCTAGATACTGTTATAAATGAACTCTTAGACGATCCCAATAAACGCTTCACATATGTTGAAATGAAATTTTTCACGATGTGGTGGAATGAATAACCTGCAGACATCCAATAAAGTGTAAGTAACTTGTGAAAAATGGACAGCTTGATTTTGTTAATGGAGGATGATCCATGCATGATGATGCATGCCCCTTTTACGAGGATATGATTGATAATATGATACATGGCCAGAAGTTTTTGTATGATACTTTCCAAGTTAAACCAAGAATTGGTTGGTAAATTAATCCATTTGGTTATTCTAATAATATTTTTAATGATTCAGCAACATCTGCTAGATTATTTGCAGAAATGGCCTTTGATGCTATGTTTACATCAGAATTGATTTCTATGAAAGAGCCAAAAGAGTAGACGAATAATCAATGACTTTCTTATGGTGACCCTAATTCTAACATTAGGGAAAGTCCTCTCAGATAGACTAAATTAAATAAAAGTATCAAAAATCTTTTATTTAACTTCATATTTTATTGCATCATGTTGCTTCCCTATGATTACTGTAGTTTGGAGTATTTTTGCTATGACTCACTAGACTTTGATAACATAAAATAATTAATTAAACTAAATAAAAATTTGTGCATATAAATCCAATCCTTATTTTAGAATTCTTATAATTGTATTATAAATGGTCATTTCTTTGATGATACTGACCTGCAAACATTCAATGCAGATTGGAAAGCATTTCTTTTCATTAAAAATGTGACTGATGTAAAAAAAATGTACAAGGTGAATCACATCTTAGTGCCCACTGGTTGTGACTTCAATTATCAAAATGCTCACTAAAATTTTAGATCTATTGAAAAAGTGATCAAGTACATCAATGATAAGTTTTCAAATGTCACTCTTATGTATTCTACTTAAATATAATAAGAAATTATATCAATAAATTAATAATATAAAGATAAAATATACAAGCATAAAGTTTATTAAAATTTTAAGATGTTAGATTACTTAATTTATTTGTGAGAGTTCTAGAAACCAAATAGTAATTTATTTTTATATCTTTTTTAAATAGTTAAGAATTTAATTGATAAGTTATTTCTATAAAAGTTAACTTTAATTTATTATATATAACAGAACTAATAATTCTACTCCAGGGATATTCTTGGACGCAATAATTTAAGCTGACATATCATTCCCAACTAGATATGACATCATGTTCCCTTACTAATCAGAGTAAGACAACTTGTGGACTGGTTTTTATTCTTCCAGAGCTCCTCTTAAAAAGCAGATTAAAGAAAAAAGGGCACTGTTTCATTTACCAAGAATAAAAATTAATTTTCTAATAAATTATTAATAAATTATATAAATTAAAATGATATAAATTCTACTCTGAAACATCTTAGCTATCAAGTAATTAGTTTGAAGACAAATCATGACACCATAAAAAATATCAAGATATCAACTCTGTTTATTTCATTTATAAATAAATAATCTATACATACCTTAGTTACTATTTATTAACTGAAAAGATTTCCGATGGAATGAGTTTACTTAAATATCATGATTCTGTGACTGGCGCAAATCCTCTACATGTAAATGAAAACTCTGCTTGGAAGTTTTCAAAGGTAAAGCCTAACTCGAATCTCTACTTTTAGAGAGAGCCTAGTTAATGGGTATAGATGTTGGCAATAGAAATTCAACTTGATGGTCGATGTGCACTATCACAAACACTTCTTACTTAGATTGCCAAAATAATTCCTATAAAAATTATACATTCTTTGTTTTAGATAATAATCTATGCACACATCTGAAATACTACATCAAAGTAAAAACTCCTCATAATAAATTTGTAGCAACTTTGTACAACTCGATTGCTGGTGATTTTTTTTATGTAAAATAAGCTATTCTTTGTCACAATTACATCGAAGAAAACTATAAAGTAACACAAGATTGTGACTTGCAAATTGAAATTGAAATTGCAACATTAGAAACTGAACTTGTTCAAATATCTTACAATTACGATATGGACAAACATTCAGAACTTAAACAAAATAAAAAGTTCCTATCGAGGCAAGCTTGTAGAGAAACAGCTAATTGGCTGAAAATATAAGAAGTTTATTTATAAAAATTAATATGAAGGATGATTAATATGAATATGTTGGCATATAACTGAGATATTATATATCTCAAATAGGAATATATGAAGGAGAATATGAAAAGCCTAAGGAATAAATGCCTATATTTTCACTAAATAAAATAATAATCCTAGTTCTTTGCCTTATTTAACTTAAAAACCATAAGTTATAGACTTTTATTATGACTATATAAAAGAGACAGTTTCTTACATTGATACTGAAATAAACAAAATGCATCGTGGTGCCAGAATTATAGTAAGTGGTTTTGAAAAATCCCTAGTGATTGAGTATGATGTGTGGTGACTCATATTGTAAGTGCTTCATGTGAAATTGTTGATAGTAATGAATAATATAATAATTCAAAACCCCAAAACCCCTTAATGAGGTTTATAAGTGTTTTATTTGTAGGGAATTTATTAGGGGTTGGGGTTATTAATAAGTTTTAATGTGAAATTTATAGTAAATGTATTTAAATTAATCACTCAAAATGCTTTTTTGGATAATGTGGGAGAGGTCTGAAGTTTATCTTACTTAACCACAACTCTATCTGCTCTATTGATATGTCTGATCTTGAGTTTGTTTTAATTATTATTGACTCTGCCATTTGTTTCATTGATTGAGGTACTCTTGTTTTTTCAATAAATTGCTTTATTCTTTGTTTAGCATCCTTCTCGCATCTTGTAGAGTATTCATTGCGAACCATATTGCACTCTATTATTATTGCTGCTAAAGCCCATACATCCCACTAAAAGTCACCATCTCTCCAGTCTTCTCTTTCTGGATAATAGCCTTGAGTTCCCATTACAGTTCCAAGCCTTGAGACTTCCACTCTTTAGGCTCTGTTGAAATCGATTATTGCTACTCTTAATGGAGAAAAGTTTATCATAATATTTTCTGGCTTTAAATCTCTGTGAACAAACCCTAACTTGTGAAGCTCTTTAATGCCTTGTATGGTCTGAGTTGCTATTTATCCAAGTTACTTATGATTCCTTTGATCTGTTATGAAATCTCTTAGAGTCATTTCATAGAGTGGGAGTCTGAAAGCAACATGATCCTTGGCAAGGAGAACAGCATCTAGCTTGATTAAGTAACTACACTCTTTAAACTTTGCTTGAGTGAGTACTTGATACTCATTTGTAAACTCCATCTAATATTTATCATCACTTAAGAGATAGTTGAAGGGATACACCTTGTAAGCGTATTGATGATCATTGATAACTTTCTTATCAAAGGAGTTCTCTAGAATAAGATAACTTTAAAGAGAAGTATCTAAATCTATCTACGCAAGAACTGGTATTTTCTTGTATTGAATTTTGATCATGAATTTTTTGATTTCAGAGGTTAGTTGGTAACGTGCCTTATTTACGTACTCTAACTCTCTAGCTTATTCAGGTACTACGACTTTAGAATATTCCCTTGCTTTTCTTTTATTTAGAAGCTTCAGCTCAACTTCATGATTCTCACCTTCTATATCTTTTATATCTTTCTTGTGAGCTTTTAATAGATGTTTCTTCAAGTCTCTTGCATGAGAGTATTGCTTATGGCACTCAAAGCAGTCATACTTTCCATTTATTTTATCATGCTTTAAGTATAAAGTAGGCTTGGCTTCTCTATGCACCTTCATATGTCTGTACCAGCTTGATTTATGAGCGAAATCTCTCTCATATAACTCTCAAAAAAAGACTTCAACTTCTTCAGTTTGTATAGAAATTTCATTAATACCTCTCTCCTCCTCTCTGTCTCCCACACACTTGTTTGCCATTAATTTTCTATTATAAATTTCAATTTTAATAACAGAGACATCAAGTGATAGCTCTGGTAGTTCCTTATGAGAGTTCATCTCACAGCTATCACACCTTTTATTGCTCCCAAAGGTAAGTCTCAATTAGTTTAATGGAAGTGCTGTTGTTTTTCTTAAAATGTTAGCGCTCATATTTAAATTTGAATTTAAAATTATAAAACTGCCTCTATAAATGAGAGCTTATATGAGAGCTTTGCAAGCCTACAAGTTTAAAGGGAAGTTCTTAGAGTATGAGAGAAGAAATATAAGTGTTAAGAGACAATCCAGCTCCAAATATGGGTGAGGAAGTAAACATTTTTACTATCAATAATAAGTTGATTATAGTACGTACCGATTTAGGAGGTGCACTAATTAAGTACTAGCATTTTAGGAGCTGCTCCTAATTAAGTACCCACCAATTTAAATTTAAAAATATGGAACTATAACAGTAGAAATTGATATCAATCTCTCAAGTTTGAAACCAGTTCTCAAAACGTTCTCCATATCCTTCTTAGAGGTTGACCTCCTATAGGATGCCCATATTTAATAGTAAGTTTTACAGAGGTATATAATTGAAATCAATAAACTTAAATTTGAATATCATTTCTTAGATCTGTAAACAATATGGAGTCAATGAATGATGCAATGAAAAGAGTGCAAGCACAAGAATTGATTAAATTATTTAGAAACAAGGAGGATTTGCACCGCTACCTGGTGCAGCAAGGTAATGAACTTATAGTAACTCATTTTAATTATGTAGTTGGTTTGTTCTTGCCAACGATGGAAGGTACTAAAATTTCATTTTTAAGAGCCATACTCTGCGAAGAGAAGAAAGCATTGAAAACTTAAGATGTAAAGTTTGCAGAGATCCCAAACTATCCAGAAATCTCAGTGACTAACTTATATGATGATGCCATGAATGACCCAGAGGTTTCGCTGTACCTGCCTACTAAGAAGCAGTTGTCAATAAACTACCTGAAAGAAACTATTTTTTGGCATACTTGAAACAATTAAAGGAGATTACTTGAAAGAAATTATTCAAGAATCTCATAAGAAAAGGTACAGCATCTCTTCAAACAAGGGATCAAGATAAGTGAGAGCTGGCTATCAGAGCTGCAGAAGCACCCTTATATCTCAAGTAAGACTTCAAGCTTAACTCTTTAGAAAAATCTGGTACTGGCATCTTCTTGATGAAGGAATAGAGCAAGCTTCACAGAGAGGAAAGTCACAGACAAAGTATGAAGTCAGCAAGAGACTTTATTCAATATTTAGCCTCCAGAGTCAATGAACATAGATGCAGGAGCTGGCAGCAAGAGAAGAAACTTAGGAGGAGGGAAGCAAGAAGTCGAAGAAAAGAAATAGAAGCCAGCTCCCTTTAAAGAATTTTAAATGTGACTTTACATATTTATTAACTTAACTACAAAACTTACTTATATACATTCAAAACCCCAAAACCCCTTAATGATGTTAATAAGTGCTTTGATTTGTAGGGAATTTGTTAGGGTTTGGGGTTATTAATTAAATGCGAGACAAAAATAGCAAGCTTTTGGGGTCTATTCATGATGAAGAGTATATAGATTTAGTGTTTAAACTGCGTTATGGATGTGATATGTATAGTGGATAAGTCAAACCAGTACTGAACTATAAGTCTATTGCAATGCTCTTAAAGCGTAGTCCATCAACTGTTCGCTCTTACTGCTTGAAAACTGTGTAATTAAAGCAACAATAGCTGAATTCTTAGCCTAAGAGGAAGTCAAAGTTTCTTTAGAAGCATATTGACTATCTTATTAATGAAAAAACTTGGAAGTATTGGGCTCACTACTCTCTCGACTAACGAGCTATTATGTTTCACCGCCAGTTCCCTGAATTGAAGATATCTGCATAATCTGTTGCAAACATTTATAAACGAAACGGTATCTCTTATTAAGGTTAAATCGTATCAAGAGAGTAATAGATTTCACTCTGCCATTTTACAACAACAACTTAAATTATATTTTTAATTAAATGCAGAGAGCCTAATAGAAAAATATTAAGTTTATTCATGCTGACGAGGCTGTGTTTACCTTGAACACTTTCATCTAGAAGTCTTGGTATAAGAGGCATAGTAATATAGAAGTATATGACTAGAAAGTCAAGGTATAAAAAATGGCAATTTTTGGAGGTATTAGCGAGGATGCTGGTTTAGAAACTTATGTTATTCATCCTCGCTCTATTAAGACAGAGCAGTATATTAAGTTCTTATAGCACCTGAGAGAGAAGTACCCTGAATAAGAGATTATACTGTTTGTTGATAATCTTTCAGTTCATAAGACAAAAGATACAGGAAGAGTTATGAACAACTTAGAATAACGCCAGTGTTCAACGTACCTTACAGTCCATAGTTTAATGGAATTGAGTTCTACTGGGGAATACTAAAAGGTCATTATAAGAAACTGCTGCTATACCACCTGTTGCATGACCTACCTATTGATACAGTCGATTTTATAAAAAGTTCAGCTAAGAGAGTTGATAATTAGTTGGCATAAAAGTGTGCTGAAGAAGGGAGAGTGAATGTATATAAATAAGTTTTGTAGTTAAG
>ARYC01002402.1:0-27807 GCA_000711775.1 Oxytricha trifallax
CTTTATTAGTTCTTTTTGCAGTGTGTGATTACCAATTGTATAGAGAGCTTAGCTTAATTAGAGAGGAGCTTTATAAGTGTAATGGGCATATGTATGAAGGTCATTCGCATTATCCATCGCAATTCGAGAAGCTGAAATGGGAAGGGCGGTGATCGGCATGCTAATACATTAGAGAGATCCTGCATTGAGTGGACCTCCATCTAAAGAAGCAAGATTTGAATCCAGTTGGAAGGGTTGCTTGCTTTCATGAGCTTATGTCAAGGTTGCTTCAAATACAAAGTGGGAAAGTGCGATAGCAATTGCCATGATTGATTATTATTATTATAATTATAGCCTTGTATTATAAATTACTCTTTTATAAAGGGGGATTCCCTTTAATAGGCTCAGCAACACAAATTGCTTCTGTAACAAACATCATCAGACAAATCCATAGCGCAGAGTGTGCAGCCACTTTTTGATACTGAACACCCACATGCCTTGAAAGTCTTCTGCACTTAAGCTCTGTACGATTTCAGAGACCCTCTTCACCAGCTGCTGCCTAGAGATATTAAATGGGATTATCTTACTTGGAGTTTACAGTGTCCACTTTGAGTTGCTTCTTGACGAACGAGAAGAGCTACTCTATAGGATTCAACCAGGGCGAATACTCGGCATTGAATAGAACATTCACCTTGAACTTCCTGGCTGTCTCGAGCATCTCTGATTACTTATGAATGACAGCGTTATCCATCAAGAGTACCACCTGCTTAGAGTTGAGATCTTTATCCGTTCTCACACTTCGCAAGGTATGATAGATGAAATTCTCGAAGAGGGAGGAGTCGAAAGCGCCCTCTATGATTTGACTTGAGAGGATTCGGTCTTGAGATATGACCGCTATAAATGACATCGAGAACTGCTGCCTCTTATTGGGGCTCTTCTAGATCGAAAGCTTTCTCACCTTCATGCCATAGCTACATAGATTTTGCTTCATTTCACTCTGGTATTCTGCAATGCTTTTAAACTTGGAGGCTTCCTGTTTGTCATCAAGTAGTCTTGGATGCTCTGTATATCACGCACAAACTTTTCGCTCTCTTCCTTCAGGTTGAAGCCTATATTTCCATTTTCAATCAATAGCAAATCTTACCTTGACTTTCGCTGAGTTGGTCTATAGATGCGCTGCTCACATTCTAGGACAGCCTTAGCTTTTTAGGAGTGATGCCAAACCGATTCTCATTTAGTTTGTCTCCCACCAAGTCCACCGATTTCTTCCTCGAGCTTGACAACTTCAACTTGGCAATTCGATCCAGGACTGGAGTGAACCCACTCCTCAATTTCTTCGCCGGCAGATCCTCCGAAACCACTGACTTGGCCGAGCTTGCGATCCTGAAATTCTGAAAGTTTTTTGTCAAGCTCAACTACTGGTTCAGGCCCTCTGGCACTTCAGGAATTGGGGAAAGATCTTTCTTCAGAGTTGCTTTTGATTTATAAGCTGGAGTTTATTATTGAGAGGTCCTAACCTAAAATCTCGAATTTTCTAAACAATATAAAGCCAAGAAAATTACGTTCTTCTAATCAATACTTGAAGAACACAGGCTGCTGGATTTCAAGACTGTTTTTGATTTTGCAGGCGTCCTCTTACCCAAGATTGAGGCCTCTAATTTTTCAGATTCTAAACCTCCCTTATTCTGAATTTGACTTGAAAAGTTCCAGGCTTTTCTATGAAAGTTTTGATTGAATTATGATAAAATGCTTACGATTTTTAAGATTTTGAAGCCTCACTTTCAACTTGCGATTTTCGAGATTTTGAGGCTTAAATTGGAAAAATTTTGCAACTTAGGATTAGATGGCTCAGGGGGGATATTTATAAGGGTTATCCTAAAATTTGGTAAAGCAGAGTCGCCAATCACTTCCTATTCACTGGCACTATAATCCTAAAACCTACCAAGCAATTATTGGCCATACAAAAGTTTGGAATCGGCCACCAGAATGGGGTTGCCAGCAGGTGATGTTTGTTACAGTCGTGATTGACTTTTGCTTTGTCGATACATATCATTGATATTGAAAGCCCACTACTTTGGGGGCATCGAGTCAGACCTAAAGTTGCTTTCATCCACTGAAATGATCACCGCATCCTCAAGTAGGAACTGCGAAAGCAGGCGACTTATCCTCAGCCTTTTATCGTTATAGCTGGGGTCACGATACTTGGTATTGGCAGCCTGGGTCTTCCCAAATCTTAAATGGAATTTCTCTTTCAAAACCTTGTTCAAGGTTGCTAAGCAAGGCACTTTGAGAGCTGAGGCCTCAGGGTTATTTTCAGATAGCTCTCTGAGATAGTTGTGCAGCTTCTAACCAGCGACCTGGTAGATACCATTCAGCTCCAAATAACTTTGAATCGAATCAAGCAGGAGAGGGTTATCAGTAACTCCTTTTCGACCCACTTTTGCAAGGCCTTGGGTTCATGAATCGTGTGTTGAATCTCATGCTTGAACTTCTCAACTATCCTATAAACCATGTCTACCCCTATCCTCAACTTCTTGGCAATCTGCCTGGGCTTCAAGTTATCATTAAAGTACAGGCTTACAGCATCTAATTTCTTACAGGCCAGCTTGGCCTCGCGCTTCTTTAAGAATGGGTTTTTATCTGCATTCTTGGCTCTCTTTTTATTGCCAATACTCTCAAGTATTTTCTGTATGACTTTAGAGTTCTATGCGAGATCGGGGTTCAGAGTTACCATACTCTGCTAGTTGTCAGGCCCTGCAGTTCCAATTCCATTGCCTGCTTTCTTCTAATTGAAAGCCGCAGCTTCCCAGATTTAATACTCTAAAGATAAGTCTCCAAGAACCCACACAGCTCATCATCCTCTTGCATGTAACAAACATCAACATTCTTTTTCAGGTATTCGGCGATTGATTCCGAGGGGAGTTTGATAATGACTCCACCCGCCAACTCTGACACATGAGGTGGCACCTCGCCGGCATTGATTACCTTGCCCGAGCTGTAGGTGAACTTGGACTTCTAAATCACATTAGGGAAGAGCTTGCCCAAGACCACTGGCGTCCACTTTGTGATGGTCTTCTCCTGCACCTTCACTTTGCTGGGTTTGATATCTTATAGGGAATTGAAGTCCAGGAACTCATCGCTGATAATTGATTGATGTGAGAGTGAGAAGCCAGACTTCGAGCTATGCTTGCTTTCTTCATTCTGTGGCAGTTTCTTCTGGACCTTAATTGAAGGGGCCTTGCTTTATGGTTTGTGGAGAGATGACAGGATATGCTGTTTATATAATTTGAACTCTTTAATTTAATTATATTTAATCCTGAAATCATCGCCAGATTATAATATATTAATATTTCCAATGAAGGAATTGCGACAGCTGGAAAATTTTGGACCAGATATTCAATTTTCCATTTCATTCAAATCTAAAAACTCTAACTTGGCTCGTGCAAATAAAGAAGCGACATGCTTAGAGATTATACATGCGATCCCTGTATAAGTTAATTCTACTGATAATAAACAAACTCCTCTTTAATGCAGTATCTTCGATTTGATTACTACAGTTCATCCAACAAACATCATTGCGTTCTGTGTATTCTTGAAGGGGATAGTTGAAAAACAACCTAATAATGGTTAGTTGCTAACCTTAGTTAATGCTTTCACAGGAGTTTTTATTGGCAACCATTTGCTCAGTTACTAGACTTATATTCTATAAAACCTGCCTATTTTGAAAGATCTTAAGATTGTTGACTTTTGTACTCAGATAAGAAATAATAACCTTTCTGGCCTCGATTTTATTAGCTAAACTAGCGAGCCTATTAGTAAAGGCACTCTACATACTAATCAAACAAATTTTGCTCCAGGTACAATCACAAAAGAATTCATGCACACAGCCAGAAAGAGAATTTCATTGCTTCGTTTTCTCCTGATTACACTGGCACTATCAATCTAGATCACGTAAATTGGACAGAAAATTTTTAAGGATACTGAAGAGGGTATTAATTCTTTCTAATCATTGTACCATGCATGTTGTATGATTCAATATACGTGCAGTGCGTTTCGTTTGATTATTAAAAAAAAAAGCAATCTGCAAAAAAAGGGGAGAGTCTACCTGGAAGTGACAGTGGCAGTGATGATTAAAGTGATGACAGTCAAGCTTCGTAAAAACAATGGCATTGATTATGATGTTAAGGAGAACCATGAAGGCCAATACGGTGGTGATGACAATGGAGATATCGAAGATAACATTGATCATTAAAAGTAGTAGGACAATCTCAGCTATCTTTAGGAAAAATCCAGTCCTTTTATTATACAATCCTCTCAACAAAGGTCCTCAAGTATTTAAAGCAACTTCGTGAGAAACGATCCCTCCAAAATCAAAGTTTTTAACGATTTAATAAAGAGCTAAATAACTGTCGAGGACTTCCAATCACAGATAAATCTAAATAACTACTAGGTACCCACTCCACTGAAAAGTCAGTAAAAGATCAATGACCTTCATGAGAAAAACCAGAAGGAAGAGCATAAGAGTTCATTTAAGGAGTGTCTTGATAACCCACTTTCATTCAAGAAAATCCAAGATTCAGTTGCTACTAAACTGACCACCTATGAGGAAAATCTCAACCAATAGTCAAGTTAAAGGCTGGTGGCTCTACAAGCTTTACAATCAAAATATAAATATCAATTGTAAAAATAAGTTTCTCAAGATTACACCCCTTCTTGCTAATGATATTGTGGAAGAAAGAGCAATATCCTGTGCTTCATTAAAAGCCATTAGTTTGGCAAGGATTAAAGCTTAGAAGCAGGTATAACAATAACAGCTTAAAATAGAGAAGCTCATTAAGATAAATTATAATAAGAAAAACCGAATGAAGGCAATATAATTTAATCTTAACAAATAGGTAAAAGGCCTGCTAAGAGCAAGACAGATGTGAGCGATCTATTGGAAAAGTAAAAGCACAGACAGCAATTTAACGAATCCAATGCTAAGCCCCTTTCAAATTTGAAAGCTGTTTACAAAAGTACTGTAATGGCAGTTCATACAGAAAATTTTAAAAAATGCTCAAGTAATTGCAAAGTCATACACGTCGATTTTAAGCCTGAAATCTAAAGCAAAGAAGTTGACCCAGTGTATGTCCGTTTTGCATTAATACTCTACCCAGTCCCTTGTCTCTCTTCAGCAGAGTCCATGACAATAAACAAAATGATGAATAGCGCTCTGCTTTTAAACGACTATGTCCAAAGCACTTTATGCCCACAAGATAAGAAGCTTTTCACAGGAACCCCCTTCTTCGACTCTTAGAACTACCGACTAATGAATTGTTGCCACGCTTACTAAGTAACTCCCAACACTGAAAAATTCAGAAATTTTAAATCCAGAAACTAAAGATAGGCTTTTAATGACACATTTATATTTAAGCCTGAGATCCAACTATAAGAAGAGCGCGATGAGTACTTGGATCAATTGATGGGAGTGGCAAATATCCTGTGCGATGGACTTATATATGTTTGAGAGGCGATCATTCACAATGCTTCTGGCCGGCTTGTTAAAGGCAGATAGAAGATATATTACGAATAAGTAATTTCTTAATCCTTTGAGCTTCCCATTTACTGCTGTCATGAATATGCTCGTCTTTGATTTTAGGCTATCACAGTATGACATAAAACTTATGCACATTATTCATAATGAGGAATAAGACTTAAATATCGTGCCATCATTTACAGCAATTTTTTATGAAAACAAAGAGGTAATATCATAATGGGTACAAGGGAACTCTTCAGTAGTTGTGGAGCTTTGTTATTTTAACAAAAATGAAGATTGTTCCAAAGGCTCAGTATGTTGTTATAAGAGAGAACACAAATTACTAACTGGGAGCCATGTCAATGAAGAGAGGCATCTTCACGCTTCCTCAATGGTATTCCATAAACCCAGGTGAAAAAATGCTTGTCTCCAACCTCATCGACGAGCTGTTCTGTAGTGACGAGTTTAAAGTCGGTCAGAAGTTGCCATTTTTATTGCGTTTTTATTAATGCAAGAGATTGCCCAAACCCAAGTTCACTGTTGCTGGTAGGCCAGCGGATTTCATGCCTAGAGCAAGGGATGTCCTAGTGAGATACTTCAGCATGTAAGAATTCCAAGTTTGCTCAAATTAATCTTCTATAGGTATAACGTCCAGGAATTTCAGTACTGTGTTGTTGATTTAATGAGGGGTGAAAAGTATTTGCTCCAGCTTATTGACCAGCTCCCTTACGAGTAAATGAAGGGTATTACTTTTTTTAAACAAAATAAGTAAACATACGACTACATCTACTCACGTATTTCTTATCTGTATCCTAAAGAAAGGGTGTTGTAGCTTCGCAATGAAATAACGCGTCTACAGAAACAAAGTAATTATACATTATTTCAAATAATTATAATGTTAGTTGAGATTAACACAGAGGAAACTTATTTCAAGAAAGGTCATGAGAACTTTGACCCCTGGTATGGTGTCAATACATTTAATCATTTGACTGAAATTCTGGAGGCAATTCAAAGAATCGCGTGCTAATACAATGATCATGAGTTCGAGGTTATCTAAAAATTCTTCAAGGAAATCTTGCAAAATTATCTGATTAAAACCCAAACAGAAATTCCTGAAGTATTACATCATGCATTCGAACCGTAAGATACCTATAATGATTTTCATTTTATTTAGAGCACCTACTGATATTGTTCCCTTGCAAGGTTAATTATAAACTTTCGAATTGAACTACGAGATCCCATATGATTTGAGGATCAACATGATCAACTCCTTAAGAAGTTAAAAGTTTCCTTAAAGAATTTATAAGAAAGCATCAATTGCAAGCCTCAGGAGATTTGAAGATTCATTAATCACTAAATATTTTATCACCGTTGAGCCACTAATCTACGAATCTAAAGATGCTTTTCGACCAAAATCTTTATCGACTACTTCCAAAGTCTATACACCTTTTCATTAATTTGACTACGTAAACTTATACGAGATCTGTTTCTTCAAAGAACTGAACTAAGTGAGTCAAGCACTGCTTGGGCTTCTCAGGTAAGTCATGTTGATGTTTGTTACACTTATTTATAGTAAGCCAATGCCAGTAACCGCACCCGTCGCGATTGTATAGCAGGACAAGGGAAATTCGGATATGAGTCACCTCGAGCTCCTTTACTTTACTAAGCTTTTCAACTAAACAGAAGACTAGAGTAGGCCCACTCAAATAGCTAGAGTGAATTAAAATTCTGTTTTGGCTATTTAGAATGGCAACCCAAGTTCCTTTTATTCTAACCTGGAAACCAGTTCTAGAGATTAAGGTCTTTATTCGAGTGTTTAGAATCAAAGGAAGAGAGAGATCAAAGAGTTTAGTAAATAAACTGTGGAAAATAGATCTAGCTCCAGTTCCTGTCAATTGTTGTCTAGATCAGATTAAATGATAGCTAATCCCCAACCTCAAAACAAGCTAAAAAATATCCAATAAACCCCCAGGAAAATTTAAAATTAGCAAGAGGAGGAAAAGAAACTTTCAAATAACTAATCTGCTTCCGTGAAAATCAAACCTCATCGTGGCAAGAAAACTAATAATAATTAGAGAAATGAATTAGAGACTGGAAGCACTCAGAAAAAAAGACCTAATATCATTAGCAATCCGATTCTGACATCCCAATAGCTATCTATGCAGCCAGCTTTCCTCAACAACTTGATTTCTCAAGACTCTTAACAGAGAATTTCACTAAATGTGCATACTCCTACGGGTTAAAGATCTCCAGCTATGCAGATTGAGAATGACGTTGATTAACTATAGGATCAGCTCGCTAAAGATGAGATACTTAATTTTAACCCTTCAGGCTAAAACCAATATTCGAATCTCTTTTCCAATCAAAGCAACCAGATAAATGACGTTCAATTTAATCAGCAAAGTTCTCAGTCAAGGCATACTTAAGCTTGATTCAATTCCAGAAGAGGAACATGAAGAGACTTAGCTCCAATTATAACCGCCAAGAACTATAAGAAACATCGATGACGTTGAGGAGTAGATATCTAATGGTAGTGATGACCCAGAATCGAGTAAGATGGGATATTTTAACTAGAATATCCTTCCCTAGAAATCAAAGCCTCAAGATACAGTCAAAGACTCTAAGAAGAAAGCCAATGAAAACAAATCGAGCAGTACTTCTCATACAAAAAAATCCCTCGCTGATACTCTGAATTAATAAAAGATCTCAACTACTTTTAACCAAAGCAAGATTGAGATGGAAAAGTTGAAGATGGAGAAAGAGAAGAAGGCTCAGAAAGATTCAAAGAGTAAGTTAACTATTCTAATATTTATCAAATTTCTTTTAGAAAAGAAGCAGCTTAATACAGGTCCACAGCAAAGGGTAGAAAGCAGCATCTATAGATAGTAGCCGAAAGCAGGAACCAAACCTAAGGCTCAAAATAAAACGATCGACATTTCTTCTGATTAAGAGAGAAATTAGGATGAATCCACCTTATCTAGCTCTACTTCTATCTAGAAGGCTTAGTATAAAAACTAGACCAATCCTACTGCTTAGACTACCTAAAATTTAAAGAGAACCTCTACTAAGAACCAAGATTTAATGAGCATGATGTAAACCAAAAAGTGAATATATCTACTCAGCAATCTAAACCAACAAGTATATTTTCCAATAAGTTATATCTGCTAAGCGCAGCATTTAATGTGAATACACAAGTTAATTTATTTTGAAAAATTTGTCCACTTATCTTTTTAATTATGACCAATTCTAATCTTTTAATAATCCAATTTAAATCGAGATATTCTCAACGCGATTGGCCGATTTATCTATAAATAAGCGAAACTCCAGGTCTAGTCTATTGTTAAATTTCGAAAGTTTTAATCGACAGCGCTCTTTAACAGCTGTCAACAATTCTTATCTTCCTGCCTACACCACTGCTGCCGCAGTTTTAGTTCTTGAACCTCTCGTCTAGTATGTATTCTATACGCTTAATTAACCAAGCCTATAGTTAAACCCCAGTGAGCAGCCTTAACTAGGTAGTCTTTAAAAAACCCGAAGATTTAATGAGTGATGTTTGTTACACTCATGTCGGTTTTGCCCAACTCAAAATTTGGGCAGCATTTCAGGTTCTCCTGTCTTCTGATTCTACTTTGGAGAAAAGGGCTTTATCAACTCAGACTACCTGTACCCTAGGTAAGTGTGATGATATCTTATATCTGCAGGCCTCTTCATACCTGAGTTGAAAAAATCAATTATCCATCTTTAGTATTCTATGTTCATAACTTACGTCTATAGATCACAGCCAGCTAATCTCAAAATTTGGGCAACGTTTCAGCTTTTCCAGTCTTCACAGTTCAGCCCAACAAAATCCCTCTACCAACACTGACCCCTAAGACCCTAAGTAAGTTGACCTAAGACCAGGTTCTACTGGACTCTTACTATTCGAGCAAGGAAAAATCCTTTACTGTCTATTTCACTCTATTGGGCTTTCTTTAAAACTACTATCTATAGATCACTCTCATGAAAAGCACTCAACAAACTACTTTTGTTCTTCAAAACTTCTTGCCACCTAACTAGCACAAACACGTGATCGTTGGCCACTCAGCCAAGGTCCTTGGCACTTAGAAAATTTGGTCTTGAGTTTGAAAATCACTCAGGAGGCATCGGTGATGTTTGTTACACTTACAGTGATCTTGATTTGGAGATCTCAAAATTTTGGCAGGGTTTCAGGTTTGCTAGACTTGTAAAAATATAAACTGAAAATCCTCTCAGCACTAACTGCTGATACCTAAAGTAAGTTTCTCTATAACTATATACTATTGCACTCATCCTAATACAGTTGAGAAAATCAATAATTTTTATGGAATTTCCATCCCTCATATTCATTCTTCCATTTATAGTTTAGAATCATAAAAGCAAAAAAACTAAATTACCTACTGCTACAAACTACTAACAAAGTTCTTGTTGCTAAGAGATAATCTAAGAGGTCTTCGAAAAAGATTTTTGACTTACTTAATTTACTACTACTACTACCCTAGAAGATTTGACAGGGTCTAACTACTGTGATTGGTTGTTCTATTAACAGAGTTCTGGTTTCTTTAAAAGGCTACATTAAAAAAAGTTCACTGAAGCATGAGTGATGTTTGTTACACTCTCCGTAATTAAAAACTTAAGATTTTTGACAGCGTTTAAGGTTCCTACTTACTTTTATCTAGTTTGATAATTCTTTTAGCTCTGCTCTCTAGAACTTGATTAATCAATGCAGCATTTTTAAAGTCAATTTATCATTCAGAGTACCTATAAAAAGTATTAAATAAAAAAGGCTTTGTGTTTGATAATCAGAGTTGACTCAATGTCATTGCTATAAGTGGCCACTTAATTCAGCTTGTCAGATCTTTAGGGTACCTATAAAATAAAAAGGGGTTAAAAAAGATTATAATTGTTCAAAGTCTTGTAATTAAAGTTTGTAAATCTGTAGCTATTCTAGAGGCCTCTATTTCAAAGTATCAGTTTATTAAAGGTGCCTATATTAAAGTTAAGATAATAGTTTTGATTTTATTAGATCTTGTAATAGGTAAAATTTTGACAGGAGCTCCTCGAAATTCAGTTAAAATTTTTAGTTTTAGTGATACCTATAAAAAAGATTAAAGAAATACTTAGCCAGTTAATTTTGATTTTGGTTTTGATCTTGCACTTAGATTTGTTTATGATTTGATCTTTGCTCTCAGTTTTGATTTGGTTTTTGATTTTGATTTTTTTAATCAAGCCTCCACTAATATCAGCGCTAGGATTGTTCCAACACTATTGGTTACTTTGAATAACGACCCTTGTAATACTAACTACCGTGCAGAGAGTACCAAGCATGAAGTTCTTTATCGTTTGGCCGGCTGGTCCACGCAGCTTCAATTAGTTTCAGCTTGATTGGGGGAACATACAAATTGACTAGCCTAACTAGGTTGTTCCTCCTTAAATTGCTACTTTTTAATTTTACCAGAGGGGCCACGCTTCGGTCTAGTCAAATTGTAAATTCATTATAAAAATGAATCGAATTTAACCTCGTTTCCGAGGACCAGCCGTTTGAATATTCAAACTGGTAGAACCTAAGATGCTGAGAATTTATTTTGATTTCCTTTCTGTGATAATCACTTCACCAAAACCCCAGGAGTTTAATTACTTCAGTTTACTTTACTAACTTAAATTTTGGAAACTCAAAGTTTCTTTTGCTTTTTACTTAGTAGTATTTGTAGTTCTTTAGCTAAGACTTCTTTCTTGTACTTTATTTTAACCTAGGTACTCACCCTGACTGTAGAGAGGTGTAAAAGCCTCAAGCGTAAATCGGCTCAGGCAGTATCCTAATAGTAAAGTGAAAGTTAGACTGGCTTCACAGTTTGTAGTTGGTTTACTTGTTTAAAAAAGTACTACAGTACTAAATTACCTTAAGCTTATTTAAGTTAAGCTAACCTTACTTTGAAACCCTTCCTCAGTTGGGTTTAGATTTTTTGTTAACTCTTTATAGGTATAGTTTGAAACACGTTAGGTCAGAGTTTAAGGGGCAGTAGTTCAGTTAAGTTGCGTTGCTTTACCAGGTGAACTGGTGAGGGAAGTCAGCTTGGCTTTATTACTCGTACTTTTTCTCTTATTTGAGACTAGTAGCAGCACGATTTATTATTACAACTTCTCACTGCGAAAACCTCAAGCAGCTCTTCCTGGAGTTTATCTCTAGGTTAGGGTTGCACCCTAGTTCAAAGGAATTGTTTGATTAATGGTTTGAGTTAAGTTAGGGCATCTGTATTACTTGTATCATTAATCCTATAGGCCTCTTAAAAAACTTCATAATCTTTCTCATACAGAGCCTCAGGGTCATAAATCTCAGAGTGATTTTTGTTACAGTCATAAGAAGATGAGTAGGGAATTTCAGGGAATCTTCCTTACTTTATTTACAGTTGTTACACTACTAGGCATTCCTGTTCTGAATATAAAGTATAGAGATAACTGCAGCTATTTCAAGGTAGGCAATTCAGTAGAGGTATCTATAATCCCCACTTAAACTAATCTCATATTCCAGATTATAATTTTTATATTTACAAATCCAAATGAAAAAACTGTAAGCAGATATGCTCCGCTGCCTGGTTTTCTCAGAGTCCAAGCCAATGGATGAACCAAGAATAGCAACTTTGACTTCTAGGATTTACCATTTGCAAGGATGATTAATAGCCAAGTGTTGTTTCCTTCCTGAGATTTAAAAGTAGAGACCAGGACAAAATTAAGAAGCTCATGAAGTTCTTGAATCTCATCCAGTTTTACCATTTAATGATAAGGAACAGTGATTGGTCTGAGAAGGATAAATACAACCTTTTAAATGAGACCTATATGGAAGAGTTCATTGTGACTGTAAATGGAGAACTTAAGGTTACAGTCAACCTTGGGATGAAGGAATACTATGTTTACTAGATGAATAAATCCCAGTTCAACAGCTTGTCACAAGAAGTGTCCTCTAAAAAATTCTCCTTCCAGACCTAATCAAAATATCAAAGGGGGAGTTGCTGACCCAACTGGGAATTCGAAGTAAATTTTGGTCAACGTGAACTTCATGGAGAGAATCAAGTTGTGTACCTACTCAGTGATCAACCCCAATTGGTCAGATGATAAAACAGAGATAGCACTTGATATTATAATATCAAACACAACCCTTTAAAACATGGTATTATCAAATCAAAATTTAATTTTTCAATTTCATGAAATACACGATTAATATTGCCATGCAAAACTGTGGAAGCACGATAAATACGACACTGAGATTGAAGAACTTCCTAAGTAAACAAGTGAGAATGATGACTCCAAAATAATGGCAGTGGACCAGGAAGAGTAAAAGGAAGAGCAAGTTGATGTTGTTGAGAAAATAAAAATCATAGTCACTTTCCCTGAAGATGCAAACCATGTTTGAACTTAAGTCTGATTAAAACTGTTGATTCATCTAAGTATTTTACAACTTTAACTAACTCTAATCATTTATCTCTGCTCCTACTCTTAATAGACAAAGCACTAAATTTATTGATAGCTTAGGGGCTCTTGGTACTCCAATCTTATTATGTTTAATGATCCCTAAGTATGGTTAAACAGAGAAATTGGACAAATATCAAAAAGATTTTTAGAGTGGATATGTCAGTGGGAAAGTGATGTTTGTTACACTCATAAAAAGATGAGCAGAGAAGTTCAGGGAATCCCCTTACTTTATTTCCAGGCTTCAAACTACTAGGCAATAGAATTCTGAATATAAAGCATAGAAATAACTGCAGCTATATCAAGGAAGGCAATTCATTACAAATATCTTTAATCACCAAATAAACTAATCTAAATTCCAGATTATAATTTTATATTTACAAAGCCAAATGTAAGAGCTGGAAGATGAAATGCTCCAATGTATGTACAACTCAGAGTCCAAGCCAAAAGATGAGGACTCGAATGGTGGTTTTGACTTTTATGAAGTATAAAAGGCAGTAACATATAAGCCCAGTGAAATCAGTTTATTCAGGTTTAAAAGTAGTGACCAGGAGTAAATAAAAGGTCTCTTGAAATTCTTGAATCTCATCCAGCTTTACCACTTTATGATCGGTACCAGGAATTGGTCTAAGTAGAAACACTACCACCTCGCTGATGTCCCTAGTATGGAAGAATACATTGAGACTGTAAATGTTCAGCGCAAGGTTACAGTCAACTTCGGTATGAAGGAAAACGTAAAGTTAAAGTTGGATAACTCCCAGTTAAGCTTAATCAATGAAATGCTCACTGGCAAAATTCACCTTGATCGTTTACACAATATTATTGAGAGAGAGGATGACGAGCTAACTATAGATGCAAAGGCAGTAAATCTCCATGTGGGGTATATGGAGAGAGTCAAGCTCTAAACTTACTTAGTGACAAACCCCAATTGGTCTGATGATAAAACAGAGTTAGCACTGGATATTATAATCTCAAACACAACCCTATAGGCCTTAACCCTTTCAAATGGTTTTGATGTCATTCGATATAACTTATTAGATTACAAGCCTGAGTAGTGCCATGCAAGATTGTGGAAGTATAACAGGTACAAGCAAGTGATTGAGGGCCTTACTGATAAACCAGGGGTTGCTCACTCAGAAGCAGTGACAGTGGATCAGGATTAACAGAAAGAACATAAAGATGATGCAGTCAAGCAAATCGACATCATGATCACTTTCCCCTGAAAATGCTGCCCTTGTTTGAATTTAGTTTGATTAAGATGTTTCTTGCGATAACTATTTATACAACTTTAACTAACTCTATTCATTTTCTATTGCCCTTCCATCTATAAACCATGCTCGCATTTCAATGACAGTAGGTGTATCTGCTGCTCAAAGCAGAATAAGTCTCCTAAAAGATTCTTAAGACTAATTACACAGAATAATTGAAGAAATCTTAAAAACTTAAGCGACTAAGTATGAGAAATATAAAGTGATGTTTGTTACACTTAAGGAAACTTCTTAAATGTATTTCAGTCGATTTTCAAAAGCAAGTTGATTTATCCTCAACCAAGTTACGGCTTTACTAAGAGTTTGAGCCTGCAATATCTTTACATAGATTTTGATTGTGACTTAGTTAATAAAATTAAATTAAATGGATACAGAGAACGATAGACTTATTTCTACTTATCTTGAATTAATATCCCCGAAGAAAGTATAGACTGGGGATGAAGGTAGGGGGGTCTCATCTTAGGACTATGAAGGTAGTAACACCAGCTTCAACTTCACTGAGGATTTTGAGGAATAGACCTTTGACAAACTTAGGAATGTAAACTACTAGAAGATTTAATTCACACGGCACTCTGACATAAAGAGGATCTTGGGCTCCTTCTCCCTTAGTATCTCTATTACTACCTTCTCAAAGATAATAACACAGGAGAGAGCGACGAAGAAACTGATAAAATAGAGGAAGAGAAGAAAGAAGAGGACAGAGTAACAAGCTAAGAGGACTTCTCGCAATATGATATCCCTAGCGATGATTCAATAGAAAATCTATACTTTTTAAAGCAAAACACCGCAGGGCATGATTGGAAGGTATCAGTTTAGTTCTCTCAATTTTGGCCCGATCCTAAGTGCGATTTATACTTTTTGCCAAGGTAAAAGAAGGAGCACTTGAAAAGATGCTCCAGAATTACAGTGTCATTTCATTTATAGAGAAGTCCCCTTTTAAGTTCAAGGGTAAGAACGACTTGACTCTTGGCTTCATGGAAAGTTTCAAGATCATCAGAACTACCACGCCGCCTGAAGAAGGATCAAGGTAGATACTCACCCTTGACTGGGTGTGCACTTTGCCAACAATAGAATTGGTGATGAGTTAACAAATTGATGCGGGGGTTATAACCAACAATTGCTATCTGTTTACTTCTGATGATAACTACGAGTCCAAGATGTGGAAGCTTGACAAGGACGACAAGGTTTGTCCAAGCCAGGAGGAAGAGAAGAAAACGGAGGAGGAGAAGAAGGAAGATAATGAGAAGTAGCAAGTGCACTCAGTTTAGATCTTGGTCGAACCAGACTTTTGATGAAATTATCTTAGATTATCTTTGTTTAACTGTTTAACTGTTTAACTTATTCTTTCTCTCTGTCTATAATTTTAAACTTTCATAATCCTTTGACAACTTGTCTTCTCATCTCGCCTTTATGAGGAAGTCTCTTTTAATCCTGGCCAGGAATATTTTTAGTTGATATTGAGTGCTAAGACATTATGATGAATTCATACTCTTTAACCGATTTGATTCATTTTAAAGGGCTTTCTAAAATAATTCACTCTTGTCTACCAATCGATAGTTCGATTTAATAGATGGATGTTTTGTACTTACATTAAATTACGGTTTACTCCAAACAAACAGATGTCGTCTTTTAAATAATGTGGACTTCGATTTCCTTTGATGTACAAGATAGTAGGGAAACTTATACATATTAAATAAGATGGTGGTTAATTAAAATTATTCAATTATTTTCGTTTAATTTTTGTTCTTCAAGAACGAAGAATTTCAGGAATCTTCCTTCTCTGGACGAGTGGGCTTCAGACTTCAGGAATTGGACTCGTCGTCGCTCTCGTAGTCGTGAAGAGTTACTGTGTCGATTTCCACTGAGTCTCTCTAATGCTTGAAGAATGGATCCATGTACAAGGACTGAATTGAGGATCTGTACAAAGGGTCAGGAGTCAACAGGTTTCTAATAATGACAAACCACTGACCATCCAACTTAGGATGCAATATCTCAAAAGGTCTGTTGGTGAGAGTAGCATTTTTATCTTTCAATGCCAACATATCATCAACAGTGTAAGGTAAACTTCCGCAAAGAATATAGAACAGGAGTAGGCCAAGTCCCCAAGCATCTTAGGCCTTCAACATCACATGATTTAAAGGCTGGATCTCTATATTAATATATTCAGGAGGAGAGTATTCGTTAATGATTCCATCCCTCTAAACATTCCTGTTCAACCAATCTGTCAAGTAAGGAACGTGGTACTTATCAAACAGAATGTTTTCCGGCTTAATATTCAGGTGATGGACTTTGTTCTTATGGGCCTGGAATAGAGTCTTGATGATCATGAAGGCAACGTACTTGAAGCACTTCTGATTTATGAAAAAGCCTTCTAAAAGGGTCCTTAAGTTGTATGGATACCTAGGCATCAAGTATGCAGGCTTGCCCAAGAGGTTATAGGTTTCTAGTATAGACACTATGTTTCTACCTTGCTTATTGAAGTTGGTATCCATAATTGCAATAGCTGAAGCTTGATCAGGAATCAGAGCTTTCCAGAAGATCTTAATAATCATTTCACAAGGACCGCTGCTCTCGCTTATGACTTGGTTGCTATTCGTTTTCCTATAACACTCAAACGATCTGGTAAGATAACTTTTCCCTATTCTTTTTCCAAGCAACAAGTTATGCTTGTCAGCCTCTCTCTTAACCATAGCAAAGATGTCATTTTCCATATCCTCCACAGTAGCTCTAAGGTTCTAGCTTTCCTTGTAAGATTTTAATAGTAAATCAAGTCGCCCGTAGATCCCTCTCAGCATTTGCTAGTTCAGAGTCTAGTAGTGAATATAGAACTTGGACCCTTCAATGAACTCGGCCTTTTCTTTTTGATTGAGGGTCTTGTACACCGCGTCGTTCGCTATCGATTATTGCAACTAGTCCAGTTATTCCTAGCCCACTCTAAGCCCAGTAACCTTTTGATTCGTTGGTAAGGCTACTACTTTATTCAAAACATTTTGTATTTTTTCCAGGTTCTCTCCTTCAAACCTTGATAGGTTCCAATACGCTCTCAACTTATCCACTTGATTGTAAAACAGCCTATCCTTCTAAATCGACAACCTTTACTCAGTTCCCTTGGGCTCATACTTGCAATGCAGTTTAAGGACGTTTTGATCTATTCAATATTAATTTTTTAAACTTGTTTAAAAAAACCTGCTTACTTGCTTTTACTTTCTATGATCTATATCCAGCCTCCTGAGGCTTCTTATAACTTCTTCAGACCCTCTATGATCTGAGCCTCTGAAACAAACTTTCCAACATGCTTGTCACTTCCTATCATGTTTTTTATCAGTTCGGCAAGTGGTATTGTCTGCTTAATTGTAAAGAGGTACTGCAACTTATTGGTTAAGGATAGCAGCTTCTCAAACTATTCTAATGGCTCGTTTGCATTAATAGAATTATGCAGTTAATCTCTCACCTTCTATTAGTTTACCTGCTTATTAATAATAGCGTAAGCTAGTTTGGGTGCAAACTCCTTAGTGGCCTTTTCCAAAAGACTTTTGGATCTTGGGCTCAGCTATTATTGCGGTTCTTAATTCTCTGCCTCAAGTTCCAAGCCTAGCAGCTTTGGAGTCATTTGGACTTCACTGTGCCTTTTCCCTAACTGACTTCCAGGAGTCGTGAAGTTGGAGTCGACAAAGTCTGAAGATGAATCCTTGTAGTAAAGGTAGAATTTGATCTGCTGCTCGCCCTGGTTTATGATCTCTACAGGATGATCGCTCAGTAGCTAGAAGTAATGGATCCCTCCTCTACCCAGGCATTAATCAGGAGGCAATACCCAGAGCACATACTTGAGTGGGGCACTGCGATTAATTGCTTGAATAAGTTCTTTAGCCTTTGAAGAATCAATCTCAATTTTAAAACAACAAAAGTGAGTGGCGAAGGAATTGTTGAAGTCTCTAAGCTCAATGATCTTGGTGGTCTTGTGAATGATATCGATCCTTGAGAGATAGGCACCTAACCAGGGATTGTTACTTAGCATAGCTTAGCCCATGAACTCGTTGACCAGGTCATGTAAGAGGAATGAATAGGTTTAGAGTTTATGAAAGTGAAGGTTGATGTTTGTTACACCAAGTTGCAGAAAAATGTAGCTTAAGAGAAGTAAGAATCAATCTCGCAAAGAAGGATGTCAGGGTCGTTGTCCTCTCCCAGTAGGATGTTGATTAGCTTGGCAACTTCCAAAGGATCAAAGATAGGATGGGGCAGCAGGAACATTGAGTTAGCTCTACCATCATAAGATCTTATTTCTTTTGACTCCTGGTAACCGACTTCGATTTGGGAGTTCTCGAGTTGGAGTAATCGACTTCCTAATTTTTACTTATAAATTCTTGAACCTTAACTTAGTACTGATCATAAAATGCTTTCATTTACTTCTTGTCTTCTTCTGAGACAGTATACCCAGTTGCTGGTACAGCTTCATCGAGCCTTACAGCCTTTACGCCTTTGAATTCAGGAGTCCTCAACCCATCTTTCTCTTCTTTCTGCCACTGGTGACGTATTTTCTTACCACATTCCAGCAGTCATAGATGGTTTCGACTTTGATCTCTTCTTGAATCGTTGCTTCGGTAGGATTGACTATTGTGTCAGAGTTGAAAGAGACATCATTAAGGGCCTTTACATCCTTGCTTTCAGTTTGAGTTGCAAGATCAAAGTTGCTGGGATTAACCTGCACTGCAACAGAGTTCAAGGTCTTGCGAATTTGGTAAAATTCCTGAACCTTAGCAAAGTTCTCCTCGTGATGACGGGAGTTTCCATCTCTTTAACGCTTATTATAAAAGCAGGAACTTGAACAGGGTGAGTATCTATATTGCATTAACTTATATACATTACATACCTTAAAGTTAAGGAGGCTTTTAAGGTTAAATCATCATCGATGAGAAACTCTCTTTAAGCATACTTGAAACGAAATCGCCAGGCTAGTTTAATTCAAAGGGTTCACAGGTATTAAAGTTTTCATCTCCAGGAGCCAGGGAGTTGAACCCCCGAGAATAGTTGTGGCATTGATTGCCTTTGCTGAACGACTCTGAAGAGTTGCCGTAAATGCTGGAAAGAATGCTTTCAGGCTTGGCATTCTTGCACTTGTGCTTTCTCTTGATTTCAGAGGAAGAGTAGAAGTTGTTGCACTTATCGCACATATTCATTTTAGATTTGAGTTGTTTCATCTACTGCACTTAGTCGTAGTGCTTCTAGTGCTTGTGCTTTGATAAGCTCTGGGAGGATATATAACTCTTCTGGCATCCCGCGATCATGCAAGGATATTTGCCCTTCATTCCTTTAGGAGGATTCGGTGATTGCTCACTCATTATATTAATAGTTATTAATTATAAAGTTTAATCAAAGTAGAAGTTAAACAGAGAGCATTCCTTATTTAGTATTCCTTCAAAAAGCCTCGAAACTTTCAGATGCCCAGCCTGTACATTCCTAAGAACCAGGCAACTTAGCTTCTGACTTTCCTTAACTCATATATGCCACCTGACAAGTTTCTAAGCGTGAGCAGGCTTGATTGAAGAAAGTTCGATTTCCTCCTAAAATGGACACAAATTCCAGATTGGACACAATTCCGGACTCATATTCCGGACACAATTCCAGGTGATGTTTGTTACATTGATCAAAGTTTAATAATATTAAGTTACAAGTACAAAATCACTCAGTTAAAATTTCACCAAATGAATTAACAATAGAAGCAGGTGCTACCCAAGGGGTTTACGTGTCAGATTTGCAATGCCCCTTTCTAAAACAGAACAGCCAAACACCGCCACATAAAGAAGGATCACACCGAGCAGGAAGTTAGAGACAACAAGTTGTAAAACTATCATAAAATTTGTGAAGTTTGTTAGAAGGTCTACTCAACTAAGCACAGCTATAGGTTTCACCCTTGTGTCAAGGAGAAGAAGATTAGAGAAGCTGCCCAGGCTATTGAGAGTGGTAGCTAGAAGTACAGTTCCTCTGGCAAATCCTAGGGATGTGTAAAGCAGAGCGAGGCTTCCTAAATCAATATGGATGAGAAAGCCCACTCCAACTCAAAAGAATCTATCGCAACTTAGCAGCAGCAATTCTAAAGTAAGAATAATTCCAGTTGATAAACAGATAGATATGTTGTAGGCAATTGAAAGGTCAGAAGCATAAGGCGTAGCTACAATCAGTGAGGTATCAAGATCACTTCCAGTAGAGCAGTAAGCTCAAGAGGACTTTTATCCTGGATCTCCTATTGAAAATCATGACGATTTAATTGCAGGGAATGATGGATGCTTCTCTTAAACTAATATTGAGCCTCAACTAGATTTAATTTAGCCTGCTTCAAGTTCCAAGTCAGTTGCAAGGCAAGGTGTATTACTTGACTTTATAAAGGTGGCTACTCATTCGCCTGAACAAACTCAATTGGCTTAGTTAACAGAAGGCAAAGCTCAAGCGGAAGAAGATAATTGTATTAATGAGAAAGTTAATAAGAGATTGTGGAAAACGTTTTTGGAAATCCATAGGTACCTAAACTTTTAAAGTGATATGAACTTCAGCAATATTCATGTGTTATTTAATCAGGACATTCAAACCAAGACTTGTGGCATTGTAGCCCCTGCAACTCGTTCTAGAACTAGTATAATAATGGATCCCAATTTAGTGGGCAGTGATGCCAAACCTGAATACGGAGAAAATTCCTACAATTCAGTTTTCCAAAATTATTTAAAGGCTGCAATAGTATGGTATGAACCAAGACTCTGTGTTTTACGATGTTGGTTCTGTGTTTGGCAAGCTGGTATTCTAGGCAGCATTTATGACAAACGCAACCAGCGTTGGAGTGGAGATAGTCGCAAACCGCTTCCAGATCTCAAATAAGAAATTACTCTAACTCTAGGAAGATTATTCAACAGACCTGGAAGTGAGCGCTGCCCTCAAGAAGATTGAGTTCTATTAAACAAATTTCAGGAACGTCCAGGAATTTAAGACTTCGTCTAATCTGCAGGTAACTCATTTATACAGCTTCGCTGCCAGGATGTCAGACCCTGACTTAGTGTACTTGATGGACCTTATTGACAACTGCCCCAATCTAAAGTATGCAGTAGTTACCTCCAATATCAATAAAATCAATCTTCGCAATAACCAGCCTAACTTCTAATCTATCTATAAATGAGTTACTCAACAACTGGCAATTAGAAATTTACTTTTCATTTCCTTGAGAGATGCCAGGCAGTATCTATCGCGCGACCAAGTATAAAGGGACAAGAGATTCTCTCTGAAGAAGTTAAGGAGATCTAAAAAGGCGAAGGCTAAATTTGCAAAAAAGATCAAGTACTTAAAGAGATAAGCGCTCCTTAAATGATTCCATAGAAGCTGCCTGTAACAAACATCACCCTACAAATCTAAAGCGAAAAAAATATAACGAGCTCCTTGGCTTTAGTGAAAGCTCTGGATGCGGTTAATAAATGCTGGATCAAATGAATTAAACAATTCCAGATCATGTTGAGTAAGCAGATAACCCATAGATTGTGACTGTCACTCCTGATTCAGTCCTGAAAACATTTTCAATGTACAAGAAATCCCAAATACAGGGCATTGAGCAGTATAAACCTTTTGGATAAATGTGACATGCAGAAAGCTATAATTGAGAAATACATTGAGCCCAGCAGTACAGAGCTGGACTAAGATTTTGGAGAGAAGGGTCTTTGTGGTCATATAAATAGGGAGATATATCAAGGCTTGGAAGAAGATGAACGCCTCGAAATTTATGATTACTACACCGACTATGTGAAATAGCTGCACAAATTTCATTTCATTGAAGAAAAAATCTCAAGTAGGTTGTAATAATGGCATGAGTTGAATATTGCTAATGAAAAGCTATAGGCTAAGAACAAAAGACTTGAGTAGGAAAACATATCTTATATAGCAGAGCTACTGAGAGATAGGTACGGCTTCAAGGTTCTGAACGAGTAAGCAAACGGAGGTTTCGGAAGAGTCTATAAGTGTTAGAAACTTGGGGAGTAATAACCCAACGAGTTCCTGGCAATCAAAGTACCTATTGATAGCAGTACCAAGATCAATAGCGAACTTAAAGCTCTGAAGGAACTCTAAACAAAAAAGAAAAAAGACCCAGGCTCGAATTTTGTTGTTGACTTGGTGGAGACTATAAAATTTGGTAAGAGGAAATTGATAGTTATGAAATGGTACAATAATAATCTCAGACATTTATTGACGATTAAGAAGCTAAATGAGAAACAGAAGTTTTACATCTCCTACTTCATAATAATAGGAATCGCTTACGCCCACTCACTTGGATTGCTCACAGAGATCTAAAGCTGGACAACATTCTGATTGATGATGAGTACTTGCCAAAAATCTGTGATTGGGGTCTCACTGATTCTGCAGTTAGTTCAGGTACTAAATCTTTCATGGCGCCTGAGCAGTTCAGGCAGGACATACTTGCGCAGGATATCCAGGTATTCAAGCTAGACTCTTGGAGTCTGGGCGTTGTACTCTTAATGATTCAGTTCGGTAAATACCCCTTCACTGATGCGTAGATACGTGGGATGAATTAGGCTTACAAGTAACAAGAGCTGCCAGATGAAATCAAGAACGCAAAGTCTGGCATTAAGAAAGTAATCAAAAAGTTGCTTCAGTTCCAGTAGGGAGACAGAGCCTCAGTAAGTGAGGTCCACAAGGACAAAGTGTTTGAGGAGCTTTGGAAATGTTCGTATAAGGATCTGGACATTTCAAAACTGAAGTGATGTTTGTTACAAACCTTCCTTAAGATTTCCAATAATATACCTTTTAATTAACCAGAGAATAGATTAAGGTTTAGATTAATTATTAATTCAAATTACAAATTATCAATTATATAAATGTTCATACTTAAATTTGCAACTGCTCTAATTTATTCCCTTACTGCTTTCAGGGGAATAGCCCTATATGGCTGAAAAACCTATTATTAAAACACCTGTCTAATCGTCCATCGCTGCCTTGGTTCCTAGACCAATAGCTTACTTATTATTTTCCTCATCTCTCTGTCTATTGATTCATCTATATCGATTAAGGGCAATTTCTCTTTTAAAATACTTAACGTTTCCAGCTCCATAATGGAGTAGAGGTGCCTGTCATGATAAAGATAGTACAGAATAACTCCCAATCCCCAAACATCTCTACGCTCCATTTACTCACCTCTGTCTAAGTGCTTGAATCCTAGAATTTCTTCTGGGCTATGTTGAAATTCAAGACCCGAGATAGTGTGGTCCTTCACGTATTTCCAGTCGACCAACCTGGGCATTAGGTTCTCGTCAAATAGCAGGTTGCTTGGCTTAAGGTTCAGGTGGAATTACTAAACGATGCTAGCCTCTTATAAAGTACTGATAACACAAAACGCTATCAGCTCCAACTGCTTTTGAGAGAGCTTTATTGCGGCTTTTAATTCGAGGAGATTATACTTGTAGTACTGCTTTATGATGCACTGGTTCCATAGGACCTAACATGAGTCCTCTACAGTGCCAACTCCACCATGGTACCCCATAGGAAAATTCTCATAGTCTTCAATATGTTTCCTTGCTGCCTGCTCTTGTTTATCAACCCCTAGGAACACTTTCAAAACCCTGAAATGGCTGCTGCCAATTAAACCTTGCTTCACCGCTTATGCATCAACCTTGGTAGAGTCAAAACACAGGAATGATTTATCTAGTAAGTTCAATTCAGAAGTCAACTCTTCGCTGATTATGTACTATAGATTCTCAACAGCATCTTGCTAAATAGCATCATTAATTTTCATGTCCTGGAAATCATTAAACGCAGTAAGATATTGTATCGAGTTATCCTTTTAAGCCAGCTGCTACCTGAGGGAATCAATCTCTTCTTGGAGTCCTCTAAGTTTATCCTTGGTTGAACTATATGGTTATTCAGAGTCAAGTACTCTGCTGGAAGCCTGTGAATCAAATCGAAGGTTCACCAACTTTCCAACGCTGGTCTACCCAGGCTTCAAGTCCTTATAAGAGTGTTGAATCTCATTGTGATGTAAATCCAAACAAGCTCTTTTTACAGGAGTGGTTAAGGAAGATCTCTCTCTCGAAGTTTCATAATTATGGAATCTCTTTGCAGGAATCAACGCTTAGTAGTTTTTTCTGGGCTTTCGTTTCATAACTCTTGAGAAGCAACAACCCCTAAAATAATCGTGGCATCTTGATTATAGACTTCATTACTAACGACCAAGCTATTAACAGTGAATTTCGCATCCCTTAGGCTAGGTTAAGCCTGTTCAAAGTTCTGATGGGGATTTGTAGATTAAGACAAATTATTTTAGAGCCCAGTGTATGAACGGCTTTCATTAGTTTGTACTATAGCATCAACCCTACTGAATGAATAAAATTTTATAAGCTTACTTAGGTAGGGGCAATTGTTAGCAGAGCTACTGTGGTCTTTGATATATAAGCTCCTGCTTAACTACCAACCCGCGCATGATAAATTTACACTTGTGAGCTCTTAAGACATTAAAACTTTTATAGGACTTTTAGCAAAGTTCACAATAGACTTGCCTGCCTTCTTCAATATGCTTTTAATAATCGAAGTTTGGGTGAGTCCTTTTTAAGTGGTAGTACTTATCACACCTCTTGTAGAAGGATTGCGTGCAGCCCTCGACTGGGCACGGCATGGAGAGGAATAAGCTTACTTGCTCTTTGTGAGAATTATACGTATTGACATCTTAGTTTGTATGAATTGCATTAATTTTTAATTGATTAAACTTTAACTGACAAAATCAAATAAGCCTGAAATCAAAACAAATCCCCATGACAGTTAGAAAATAAAATTTATCAATCCCTACTCACACTAGACCTCCCAAGTCAGCCTAAAGTACTTCAAAGTTTAAGTTTAGATACTTGAGATCAAATGATGAGAGAGTTATGATGATTGGTAGAGGTTAAGGGAAACTTTCCCAAATTTAACGTCATTTCTTAGGAATTAAATTCATACGATTAGTCGTGTAATTTCTATGAATTTGAGGGGTAAAATCGAGATTCTCAAAATGACTACTAATTCGATCATAAGTTTCGTTGGAGCTCAGCCCTTCACTTCCAGACTATGAGAGAGTATGCTAAGTGATATCAGACACCTATGAGAGAAGTGGGAATGCGAAAGCAGCACGATAACCCTTGGATTTCCTAAGAATAGAGGGTGGATTTAAGGTTTTAGAAATTTGAGAAATTTTGAGATTAATAGTAAGCTTTAATTAAGGATTATATAGAGATTATAGAGAAAAACAAGCAAAATTTGGACACTTTGATTTTAGCAAGTTCGTTCTGGTTTTAAGAACCCAAGCTGGAAATTGCATATAAGTGATGCCAGAAAGGAAATTAAGTGGGGGAGGCATGTTTCAGATCGAGCATCATCGACTCCTAAGAAATCTAGGCTTACAAGAAGGTTTCAAGGGAAATTTGACTTTGGCTCAATAATTATCAAGGGGAAATACTAGGGATCGCTTATGATAAAAGTTCCACTCCACCCAAGCTATAATTCAAACCTACCTACTAATCACTATTAATAATGTTGCCCTAACTGAAATGGATACTACCTGAGTAAGGCTTGAATTCCATTGAGTGATAGTCGATAACAACTCAATAATTTATTTCAAGAAAAAGCTAGATACAAGTTATCTTCCGAGTTATCTTCCGGTTATCTTCCGACTTATCTCTTCAAAATTTTCATTAGAGTTAAGTGAAGGGCTATCATGGTTTAAATCCAAGATTCTACTTAACTGTAATTGATGCTGCCTAAGCAGGGCGTGCTTGACACATAATGATAGATAAGTAAAAGTGCATGGCACTATAAATAACCTGAACCAAAATCAAAAAGAAAGGGGTGATGTTTTTACACCTCATACTTTGAGGATCAAAATTTTCCCCGCTGAAATCTTTTCATTATTAATCCTAACTCAGAACGCAAATAAGTCAGTCTTGGAATCGATCTTATGATAAAATAATCGCAACTTGTGAATGGAAAGCAGACAGGTTTCATAATCGCAGTCTTATGATTGGGTGTTAAATTACATTTCTGACAAGCTTCTTGAGAAGGGTGATCTAATTGAGGTCATATTATTCATGAGACTAGGTCAGCAATTCAAGGAAGCCCCTTAACTCTACTCTTACCTTTAAGAAACATAAAACCTCTCTACTGTTAAGCGAATCGCTTAGCTTGAGGAATTCTGGAAGATGTATTTAAAGATGAGCTACACTTAAGAAGAATCCAAATTCAACAACTCAAAGTAGAAAGTGATTTCTAAGGCAGACTATCTTTAACTACAACAGTTCAGCGCCAAAGTTGAAAGCAGAGGCAAGATCATAATCAATATTTGGACAGAGGAAGCATAGGATTTTCATACTTTGAACAGCAGACTTTCAAGTGACTTAATGCTTGAGCGTCACTTAGTGTCTTTCGAAAATATTCCTCTACACAGAGAAGAAGTTTGGGAGTTATTTAATCATCCTGAAAGCTGGCTGTTCAAGCACTATAAACAAAGGAGTGGAAGACAGCAGCTCAAAGAGTTGTGGCCGACTCTTAGTGAGAGTGCTCAAAAGAACTGGGTTGAGAATGTCTTCTCAGATCCTTCTGGGGATATCCAACTCGAACAGTTGATCGATTTGACTTTGCAGCAAGTAAAGATCCATGAACAGCTGGTGGTGAATTGGTTCTGTGAGGATGAATGCATTCCTGTTATATGGCTGTACTACTTTAATGAGGAACTTTACAATCTAGTCAGAGACGCGCTACTAGGAATTTCTAAGAGTAGTGAAGTGGGGGACTTGAAGAATTAAGTTTGATTTATTGTAGTTATACTTTAACATTAGCAGTAAATTTGGAAAAGTAGTTTTAATACCTTTATTCTTTATCCGTTCAATATTATTATTATTTTTAATGCTAAACTTAGAGAACCAACTGCAGCATCATTGCCAACAAAATGGCAGTTTCTAAAACTAAGGTATACATTATTATAATATTTAATAATTGAATAGTGAATTCGGCTCATGTCAATGCTCTTGCCAACCATTCTATGTTAGAGTCTCACCCCTCTCTAGATCCCCCATCTTCTAATCAATAAATCCCAGAGAACAAAAGCAAAAATTAGTAAAATGAAGCTGCCCCAATTGTTAAAAATCGAGACCAGGGGCTGAAGTAATCAAACCCCAAAACCCCTTAGTGAGGTTTATAAGTGCTTTGATTTGTAGGGTATAGTTGGGGTCTTATTGGGGTTAGAAGAGAAATTAGGCCAATTTGCAAATGAGAAATAGAAATTAGCGAAATTTAGGGTCTATTTATGATGAGTAATATTTAGATTTACTGCTTAAGCTTAGGTATGGTACAAGTATTAATAAAGACTAAGCCAAACCTGTACTAAATTATGCAGCAATTGCAAAGTTATTACGCAAGAGTGCCTCAATTGTTAGGTATCACTGCTTGCTAGCTGTTTAGCATTTTAATTCTGGTTGTTGAACGCAGCCTGCAAGAAAATAAAAGTTCTCTCAGGCTCATATTGACTTCCTCTGCGACTCTAAGACTTTGAAGTATTGG